>CAUYON010130024.1:0-38260 GCA_963573935.1 Arctocebus calabarensis | reverse complement strand
GGGAAAAAAACAATCACTATGGGTAGAAACACTAGCAAAATTGAAGTCTTATTGTTGAAAAGGAAACAATGAAAAATTATATTTAAACTAGAAAAATGAAGCAATAAAAAATAGAAAAGTAAAATCTTTAAGGAAAATGTTGATATTAAAAATAGAACAACAATAAGGAAAACAAACAACAACAACAAAAAAACCCCCACAAAACAAAACAAAACCAAGAAACAAAGCAGTATATGTATCTTGCTGAGATTGTCTTGGCAAGAGGTGATTTTCAGGGGTGTGATATGTTAATTGCAATGTTGATACAGCTGAACAAAATGGAGACCAGAGACCTGTAATGATTTCTCAAACCCTGCAGGGTGGAAAGCTTAAATCCTCCTCAGCCTGTTTAGAATGCACTTTAAATCACAAACTTGGGCTAAGCAGGAGCTTTCCCAGGAAAGTACTTGTGGCTGGGATCATTCCTTAAGTGGCTATTCACTTACCCAGTGTGCCAAAACTGGTCTCACCCAATGCCCCGAGGGCTAAGGGTGCAAGGCGTCTCAGTCCCCGCCTTTAGCCTTCTCAGTCACTAGATTACTTGCTCCTGCCCAATGGGGTTGTTCTGCGACCCTGAGGGTGGAGCTTGCAGGGGCAGTTCTCCTACGATGGCTCCACACAGCCCACAACCAAACACTGGTAGCTCTTTCTGTCTCGTGGCTCAGTCTGGAGCCCCAGACAACACTCAAATACCTCCGCACTCTTGCCCCAGTTCTCTCAAGTCAGTTCAACCGAGTGCCAAGTCCAAAAGAAACCCAAACAGCTCACAGGTAAGGCCTTTCCAGTTCGCAATCTCATTGGTGCTGTAGTCACAGCTGCTGGCAGGATTAGACCTAACGAACACACGTAACCACTTGCCAGATCTCCACTGGTTTTGCCTTCCTCAGGGGGTCCAGAAGTCTCACACTGTCTCCCTGTGTCCCCAAAGGGATGTTTCTGGGCAGATCTCGCCAGCCAGAGATGCCTGAAGTTTTCTCTCCCCAGTCTCACCGAGCCCAGTTGCAAGGAAGCTGTTACTCGGCCACCATCTTTGCTCCTCCCCCCATATAACTTTTTTTTGCTTAAGACTGCTTTGATTATTAGTGCTCTCTTCTGGTTTGAGACCAAAGGTAGATTTTTTTGTTTTTTTAGTTTAGATCTGTGAAATATGGCTTTGGTGTTTTGAAGGAGACTGCATTGGATCTGTGAATCACTTTTGGTAGTAGGAATTTTTTTAACAATTTTTTAACAATCAGTTGATTTTACTGATCCAGTAGCATTACATATTTTTCCATTTTTTTGTGTCATCTGTGATTTCTTTCCTTAGTGTTTTATAGTTGTCTTTGTAGAGATCTTTCACCTACTTGATATGTTCGTAGAAACTTTAATTTTTATAGCTATTGAGAATGCTATTGAGTCGTTAATTTGTCTCTCAGCTTGTCTATTATTGGTGTATAGGAATGTTACGGATTTTCTTACATTGAATTTGTAACCTGAGACTTTTTTTGAATTTATTTATTAATTCCAGGGTGACTCTTGGTAGTGTCTTTGGGTTTTTATAGATATAAAATCATATCATCAGCAAAAGGTGATAGTTTGACCTTCTCTTTCCTGATGTGGACACCCTTAATTTCTTTCTTTTGTCTGTCTTCTCTGGCTGGAACTTCCAGTACTGTGTTGAATACAAGTGGTAACAGTGGGCACACTGTCTTTTTCCACTTATTAGTAGGAATGCTTTAAACTTTTTTACTTTAAATTTGATAATGCCTGTGGGTTTGTCATACATGGGTTTATACTTTTGAGGTATGTTCCTTCTGTTAATACTTTCTTGAGGGTTTTTATTATAAAAAAGTAAGTCAAATGAGTTTTCTGTATCTATTGAGAAGATCATATGGTCCCTTTTTCTGCTTTTAGTTATGTGGTGAATTACATTTATTGATTTCCATCTATCTTGAACCACCCTTTCTCCCTGGGATGATGTCCACTTTGTCATTGCAAATTATGTTATTGATACGCTGTTGAATTTAGATTGTTTATTTAATTTATTATTGTTTATTGAATTATTGAATTTAGATACTTTATTGAGGATTTTTGTATCTATATTCATAATGAATATTGGTCTGTAGTTTTCTTTTTGTGTTATGTTCTTTTCTAGCTTTGGCATGAAGGTGATACTGGATTCAAGAATGAGTTAGGGGAGATTAGCTCCTTAATGATGTTATGGAATATTTACTGCAGTGTGGGTACCAGTTCTTCTCTGTAGGTCTACTAAAATTGGCTGTGAATCCATCCATCCCAGAGCTTCTTTTTTGTTGGAAGATTTTTTTTTTTATTGCTAGTTAAATCTCATTGCTCATCTGTGAGCACTTCAAGACATCTGTTTTTTCTTGATTGAATCATGGAGGTTGTTTGTTTCCAGGAAATTGTCCATTTCATCTGTGCTTTTGAGTTTATTTACATGGTGATGTTCATAATATTCACAGATGATATTTTGTATTACTGTGGTATCAGATGTAATATCTCCAATTTAATTTTGTGTTAGTTTATTAAGGCCTCTTGTATTCCTCTTTAATATAGCAACAGGTCTATCTTTTAATTTACTTGTCTTTTCAAGGAAATAAGTTTTTGTTTCATTCATCTTTTGTGTTGTTTTGTTTTACATTTCATTTTGTTCTGCTCTGAGCTTAGCTATTTCTTTTCTTTTCTTCTGTGGGAATCAGCTTGGATTGCTTTTTCTATTCCAAGTCCTTGATATGTGCCATTGGCATATTAATTAGTGATATTTTATTATTATTATTTTTTAATCATAGCTGTGTACAGTGATGCAATCATGGAGTACAATGTGCTGGGTTTATATACAATTTGAAATGTTTTCATCAAACTGGTTAACATAGCCTTCACAGCATTTTCTTAGTTATTGAGTTAAGACATTTATATTCTACACCTAGTAAATTTCACATGTACCTTTGCAAGATGCACCATAGGTGTTGTCCTAACAATTACTCTCCCTCCACCCATCCTCCCTGCTCCTCTCCACTCTCTCTTCCCTTTGTCCTTCTTCTTGAGGTATAATTGGGTTATAGCTTTCATAAGAAAGCTATAAATTGGTTTCATAGTGACACTGAATACATTGGATACTTTTTCTTCCATTCTTGAGATACTTTGCTAAGAAGAATATGTTTCAGCTCCATCCATGTAAACATGTAAGAGGTAAAATCTCCATCTTTCTTTAAGGCTGCATAATATTCCAAGGTGTCCATATACCATAATTTATTGATCCATTCATGGGTTGATGGGCACTTGGGCTTCTTCCATGCCTTAGTAATTATGAATTGGGCTTCAATAAACATTCTGGTACATATATCTTTGTTATAATGTGATTTTTGGTCATCTAGATATATACCTAGTGGAGGTATTGTAGGATTGAATGGCAGGACTATTTTTAGATCTCTACGTATTCTCTAAACATCCTTCCAAAAGGAACGTGTTAGTTTGCATCCCACCAGCAATTTAGAATTGTTCCCCTGTTCTCCACATCTACACCAACATCTCTGGTTTGGGGATTTTGTGATGGGGCCAGTCTTATTAGAGTTAGATGATATCTCAAAGTAGTTTTGATTTGCATTTCTCTGATGATTAAGGATGATGAGCATTTTTTTCATGTGTCTGTAGGCCATGTGTTTGCTTCTTCAGAGAAGTTTCTCTTCAAGTCTCTTGCCCATCCTGAGATTGGATCACTTGTTCTTTTCTTGCTAATACACTGGAGTTCTCTGTGGATTCTGATTATTAAACCTTTGTTGAAGACATAACCTGTAAATATCTCCTCCCATTCTGAGTGCTGTATGCTTGCTTTACTTACTGTGTTCTTGGCTGTGCAGAAGCTTTTTATTTTGAGCAGTTTCCAGTAGTGCATTTTTGATGTTGCTTCAATTGCCCGTGTGGTCTTCCTCATAAAATATTCATCCAGGTTGATTTCTTCAAGAGTTTTCCCTAAACTTCCTTCCAGTATATTTATAATTTCATGTCTTAAGTTTAAATCTTTGATCCAACGAGAGTCTATTTTAGTTAATTGTGAGAGATGTGGGTGTAGTTTTAGTCTTCTACAGGTTGTCAGACAGTTCACCCAGCTCCATTTGTTAAATAGCGAATCTTTTCCTCCCTGAACGTTTTTAATTGGCTTGTCAAAAATCAAATAACAGTAGACAGCTGGGTTCATCTTTTGGTTCTCTATTCTGTTCAATACATCTACCTGTCTGTTTTTGTGCCAGTACCATGATGTTTTGATCACTATTGATTTATACTATAGTCTGAGGTCTGGTAGCATAATTTCTCCTGCTTTGTTTTTATTTCTGAGTAATATCTTCGCTATTTGAAGTTTTTTTCTGATTCCATATAAAACAAAGTATTATTTTTTCGAGATGTTTAAAGTATGACAGTGGAGCTTTAATAGGGATTGCATTAAAATTGTATATTGCTTTGGGTAGTATGGACATTATAACAATGTTGATTCTTTCCAGCCAGGAGCATAGTATGTTTTCTCTCTTGTTAACATCTTCATCTATTTCTTTTCTTAGAGTTTCATAGTTCTCTTTATAGAGATCCTTCACATCCTTTGTTAGGTAAACTCCCAAATATTTCATCTTCTTTGGCACTAATGTGAATGGAATAGAGTCTGTGACTGTTTTTTTTTTTTTTTTTTTTTTTTTTCAGCTTGACTATTTTTGGTATATATAAAGGCTACAGATTTATGCAGGTTAATTTTGTAACCTGAGATGCTGCTGTATTCCTTGATCACTTCTAAGAGTTTCGTAGTAGAATACCTGGTGTTTTCCAGATATATAATCAGATCATCTGCGAAGAGTGAAAGTTTGATTGATCTCTTCTGACACTATGTGGATACACTTGATGGTCTTTTCTTCCCTAATTGCGGTGGGTAAGACTTCCATTACAATGTTAAAAGCTGTGGAGACAATGGGTAGCCTTGCCTAGCTCTTCATCTGAGTGGAAATGTTTTCAGTTTTACTCCATTCAATACAATATTGGCTGTGGGTATGCTATAGATGACCTCTATCCATTTAAGAAATATCCCTTCCATACCATTTTTCTTAAGTGTTCTTATCATCAAGGGATGCTGGATATTATCAAAAACTTTTTCTGCATCAATTGATAGAATCATATGGTCTTTATTTTTTAATTTGTTTATGTGCTGAATTTTATTTATAGATTTATGTACATTGAGCCAGCCTTGAGATCCTGGGATAAAACCCACTTGGTCATGTTGTATAATTTGTTTGAAGTGTTGCTGGATTCTGTTTGTTAGGATCTTGTTGAATATTTTTGCATCAATATTCATCAGTGATATTGGTCTATAATTTTCTTTTCTTCTTGGGTCTTTGCCTGGCTTGGGGATTAAGGTGATTTTTGCTTCATGGAATGTATTGGGTAGTATTCCTTCTTTTTATATATTTTGGAAAAGATTATGTAATATAGGTTCTAGTTCCTCTTTAAAGTTTTGGTAGAATTGTTATTTGAAGCCATCTGGTCCCGGGCTTTTCTTTTTAGGGAGATTTTGTATAGTCGATACTATTTCAGAACTTGATATAGGCCTCCTCAACATTTCCACTTCAATCTGGCTAAGTCTTGGAAGGTAGTGTGATTCCAAGGATTGGTCACTTCATATTTTTAATTTTAATTCTAAGGGTTCCTTCATATTTTCATAGTTCTGACAATAAAGTTTCTTGTAATATTCATTAAGGATTTTTTGAATTTCTGAGGAGTCTGTTGTTATTTCGTCTTTATCATTTCTGATTGATGAAATTAGAGATTTTACTCTTTTTTTCCTGGTTAGGTTAGCCAAAAGGTTTATCTATTTCATTGACCTTTTCGAAAAAACAACTTTTTAATTTATTGATCTTTTGTGTAATTATTTTATTTTCAGTTTCATTTAATTTTGCTTTAATTTTGGTTTTCTCTTTTCTTCTGCTAAGTTTTGGTTTGGAATGTTCCTTTTTTTCCAGTTGATTGATATGCCCCATTAAGTTGTTAAGTTCCTCTCTTTCTGTTCTCTTGAGGAAGGCTTACAATGCTATAAATTTCCCTCTATGACTGCCTTTGTGGTATCCCAGAGGTTCTGATAATTTGTATCTTCATTATCATTTTGTTCCAAAATTTTGGTAATTTCCTTCTTTATTTTGTCTATGACAGAGCTTTCATTCATCATAAGGTTATTTAGCTTTCATGTTTTTGTTTGACTATGCAGATTCCTGTTGTTACTGAGTACAACTTTTATTCCATGATGTTCCAAGAAGATGCAAGGAATAATTTCTATTCTTTTAAATTTGCTGAGGTTAGACTTAAGACCTAAGAGTTGATCAATTTTGGAGTATGTTCCATGGGCTGATGAGAAAAATGTGCATTCAGTTTTGTTAAGATGAATTGTTCCATAGATATAAATCCAAATGTTCAATGGTTAAGTTTAAATCTAATATTTCTTTGCTTAACTTCTTATTGGAGGATCTATCTTATACTGCCAAAGGATTGCTAAAATCTCTGACTATTCTGGTGCTGGAGGAAATCAAGTTACTCATGTCTGTTAGAGTCTCTTTATAAATTGAGGGGCATTCTGGTTGGGTGCATAAATGTTAATAATTGAAATCTCATCATATTGAGTATTAGCATTAACAAATATAAAGTGACCATCCCTATTTTTCCTTTTGTTGGTTTAAAGCCTATTGTATCTTCAAATGAAATTGTAACACCTGCTTTTTTTTTGAATTCCATTTGTCTGAAATATAGTTGACCATCCCTTTACCCTGAGTCTATATTTATCTTTTCAGGTAAGATGAGATTCTTGTATTCAGCAGATACCTGGCCTGAGTTTTTGTATCCAGTCAGCAACCTGTGCCTTTTTAGAGGACAATTTAAGCCATTCATAGTAATTGAGAATACTTATATCTTGGTGGAATTTGGTATCAAGTTTTTTCAAAGTCCAGTGGACATTTTTAATCCTTTTGCCACTGTGGAAGTGGAGATTTGATCAAAAGTTTCTGAGTGAGTTTACTTTTGTGGTGGAGGATTGCACTGGTCATTATGGAGGATAGGTCTGAGAATATCTTGGAGAGGTGGTTTAGTTATGGCCAATTTCTTCAGCATGCGAATGTCATTAAAGTATTTAATTTCTCCATTATAAATGAAACGCACCTTAGCTGGATGCAGGATCCAGAGTTCAAAGTTATTTTGTGTTAGGAGATTAAAAGTCGATGATGACCCTCTTCTAACTTGATAGGTTACAGCAGAGAAATTTGAAGTCATTCTAGTATTCTTCCCCTTGTATGTTATGGTTTTCTTATGTCTGGCTGCTTTCAGTATTTTTTTCATTCATATTAACTTTAGTGAAGTTAATTATGATGTTTCTAGGGGATGTCTTATTCAAGTTGAGTTGTGTTGGGGTTCTGAAACTCTGCTATCTGAATTTTAGAATCTCTTGGCATGTCTGGAATGTTCTCCTTCATAATCTCATGAAAAAAGGACCTCTGTGCTTTGCGAAGTAACTTCACCACCTTCTGGAATTCCTATAAGGCGAATATTAGTTTTCTTCGAATTATCCCAAAACTCTCTGAGAGTATGATCTGATTTTGCTCTCTATTTCTCTTCCTCTTTGAGGGCTTGGGAGTCTTCAAATGGTTCGTCTTCAATGTCAGAATTCCTTTCTTCTCCTTGTTCCATTCTGTTAACTTAGGGATTCTACTGTATTTCTCAGATCTTTGAGGGCTGCAATTTCTTGTCTCAGTGTGTGAGAACCATTGGTGATTTTGTCTTTGAATTCATTGAATTCTTGAGACAACTTTTGAATTGCTCCTTGAATTTCTAATTCCAACTTTACCTCCATTCTATTAATCCAATTTACAAACCAGACTCTGAATTCAATTTCTGACATCTCAGCCATTTGTCTATAAATGGGATCTTCAGTTGTATCTGCTATATCATTCCTTGGGGGAGTTGATCTAGTCTGGGTATTCATGTTAACAGAGTTTTTCTGCTGATTCCACCCAATGATTGTTTTACATCATTTGGCTGGATGAGTAGATACAGTGGGTGAAGTTGTGTTGGGGGATTCTAGTAGTAGTGATTAACCAGCTCTTTACCTAAGAGCTGTGGCTGGTGTTTGTACCTTTTTCCCTAGAGCTTTGCAAAGGTCCCATACAGTGCTATGGCCTGAGACACTGGGGACTTACTTGGTGTGATAGGACTAAGTGGCTCTGTCTTGTTTTCAGCTGGTCTCTGTCCTATACTAGTGAATTAGTTGCTCTGGGTTGAAGTATCAGCTGTGGAGAAATACTAGCAATTAATTCACCCCCCCCCCAACGGGCAACAACTGGAAAAGGAAAATCAAACCTTCCCAAAGCCACACACCCAGAGTACCACTTTGGATAGTCCTCGGGTGATTGGTACAGTCTGAGAGATCGGAATCAATTGTCCTATATAGCACCCAATCTCAAATGAGGGAGTTCAAAAGGTTTCTGGCAACTAGATAGCAGCGGTCTGCTGGCAGCTCGAGTATGATTCATTCTGGTACTCCGTGGATTCAGAAGGACTCCCTCAGAAAGTGAATTAGTCTGGGAAAGTTGATGCCTCCGTCCCCACCTTGCATCTGTGTCACACCCAGTCACTGTAACCGTGTTGGGCTATGACCCTGTTCCCTCCAATGAGCAGATGCTCCAGGGCTTTGAGCCTGCCTGAGTCACAGAGAGATCTTATGTCTCCTCGGCCATGCCACCGCACTCTGCCACCATCCAGCAGGGGAAGCTGAGGCCTGACAACCTCGAGTGGTTAATGGAAGCTGGGGCAGTTCACTCAGTTCCAGCCCTGCCCCTCATAGATGTTGCTGACACTTATATTTGTGCAGAATTTTTGATTCTGTACTGACTATATTCCCCTGTGGACCAGGCACTGTTTGAGTTCACAGAAACTGTGATTCAGCCCCCGTCTGTGCTGCTGCCCAGAGCTGGTGTTTCTGTTTCCCCTGTAGTCTGTTTTGGGGTGGGTATGGCTCACACTCGGCTTGGAGTTCCAGCTTTGGCCTGCCTGCCTTTGTCACAGCTATGATCCCCTGAGAGGCAAGTGTTTCTTAGGCTAATTAAAGCAGTCCTGGCTTAGCCCTGCCCTGGGATTATGCTGTCTCTGTGCATGTGTTTTCAATTCTTCATTGCACAGCACTTTGCCCAGGCTGGAACTGCCTCAGGCATACCCTTTGCTGACAGGGTCTGTGTTAAAGATCTATTCCACCACTGTCTGCCTCCAGAGAAGTTGCCTGACTTTCTCTGGTTGCCCATAGAGATAGGGAGTGTCCTTCCAAAATACTATCAGGGGTGTGATCCCTAATGTTCCCACTGCTGCCGCTGATGCTATGTGCAGGGTTGTGGGGGGCACTGCCTTTCCCTTTCCTATATGGTTCCTTCAGTCCAACGTTTTCTCCTTATCCCTGTGCTGCAGAATCAGCACAGACCTGCAACATCCCACACCCTGTAAACACCTCTCGAGAAAATGCCTAAGAATCTCGACTCCATGGGGGTCAGGCTTCCAGACCTCGGAGTGAGATTGGAGGGGAGTGCTAGGAGTTCAGAATTGAAGGTAGAGAATATATACAGTTTTATAGTTTTATGTCTGGCAGGAAAGTGCCCTGGCATCCTAGTAGGGGAAGGAGGTCCATTTTTTAGAGGGTCTCTCCCATGGGATAAAATGGGAGGATGTTTGAACTCTGCTCACTAGTTTGTAGAAGGCAGATGGGGCAGTGCCTGTGGCTCAACGGAGTAGGGTGCCAGACCCATATGCTGGAGATGGTGGGTTCAAACCCAGCTTTGGCCAAAAACTGCAAAAAAAAAAAAAAAAAAAGAAAAGAAAAAAGAAAGAAGGAAAGTATACTGTGAGCCGTTCTCATGGGGGAGGGGACTCCAGTCTGCTTGATGATAGATAATATACCTTTTGTTTGCATCCTTGGTTTTGGGTCACAGCTTGCCTCAGCAGGGTTGATGTGTGTTCTTCAACCTTCTCTCTTGTCTCAGGTCCAAACTATCAGCTTACTTGCTAAACTTCTGTCCTTTAACTCTCCCTCTGGACAGCAGCCTCTGTGGAAAGCTGGCTCCAGTCAGCCATCTTGCCTCTGCCCCCCCCCTTATTCTTTTTAATGTATGCTTTTGTGGCTATGAATTTTATCCTTAGGACTGCTTTCACTAAAATCCCATAGCTTTTGATACATTGTGTGCCCTTTGTCATTCAGTTCTAGGAATATTTTGATTTCTATCTTAATTTCATTATTGGCCTAATAATTGTTTATCATCAAGTTATTTAATTTCTATGACTATATGTAGAATTGAGTGTTTACCTTAAAGTATATTTCTAGTTTTATTTGACTGTGTTTGGAGAATATATGTGGTATGATTTCTATTTTTAAAAAATTTTGATACATCTTTTGTGGCCTAAGATATGATCAAACTCATAGAGTGTCCAATGTTCTGTTGAGAAGAATGGATATTCAACACTTTTTGTTTAAATCCTCCGTAAATGTTTGTTTGCCCCATTTAAGTCCCATTTGTGTAGAGTCCCATTAAGTGCAGTATTCTCTGTTAATTTTCTGTTTGAATGATCTGTGCATATCTGACAGTGGGTGTTGAAATTTTTCCAACTGTTTAGATCTGCTAGAATTCGTTTCATGAACCTGGATGTTTTTGTGTTAGGTGCATAAATATTTAGAATTGTTATGTCTCGTTGAATAGCTTCCTTTATCATAACATAATTATTCTCTTTCTTTCCCTTTACTATTGTGTTTTTAAAGTCAATTTACCTGCGATGAGAATGGCTTATTCTGATTTCTTTGTTCCTTTTTGCATGGAATATTTATTTTTCATTCCATCACTTTGAGTCTGTATGAATCTTTGCAGATTAGATACATTTCCTGAAGACAACAGATACTTGGCTTGTGTTGTGTTTTTTTAATCCATTCAGCCTATCTCATTTTAGTGGGGTATACAGACTGTTCATGTTTATTGATAAGCTTGGTATGTGGTATGCTGTGCTGTTCTTCTTACTGAGTAGTATCTTATTGCTTTGTTTTACCTATTGTGCTGTTGTTTTATATGGACTGTAAGCTTTAGCTTTGGGGTGGTTTTCCACTAGAGTATGTCTACTGTGCTGATCCATGTCATTGTATAATGCAGTTTTTACTATTTTCTGAAAAGCAAGTCTAATCTTGACAAATTCTCTCAGTATTTTCTTGTCTGGCAAAGTCTATGTTTCTCTTTCCTGTATGATACTTAGTTTTTTAGGATACAGAATTCTAGGCTGTTAGTTGTCCTGTTTTAGAAGACTGATGATAGGGTATTAATCCCTTCCGTTTTATAAGGTCTCCACTGGGAAGTCAGCAGTTGACCTAATGAGTTTTCCTTTGTAAGTTACTTATTATTTTCCCATCATGACTAGGATTTCCTCCTTTATGATCAGTTTGGCCAATCTTATGACTGTGTCTTTGTGATTGACCTTTTGCAATGTGTCTCCCAGGTGTTTGTTCGGTTTCTTATACCAGGGTGTCAAAATTTCAGGTAACACCTGGGAAGTTTTCCTCAATTAATTCACTAAATAGGTTTTCCACCCCTTTTGCATTTTTTCCCTTCATTTTAAGGCATTCCTATGATTCTTACATATGGCAGTTTTACATAATCCCATATTCTTGTCATCTTTGTTCATTCCTCTAAATTTTGTTTTTTAATTTGAATGTCTGAGTTAATTTGAAAGAGTTGTCTTCCTGGTCTGAAAGTCTGTCTTCCTCCTCATCTGCTCTACTCGTAAGTGAACTTTTCATTTACAGAAGCTGTATTTTGTTTTTATTTTTTATTTTATATATATATATATATTTATTTATTAAGTCATATACACGTATATCCTGAATATATTTATGCATCTGTGGGATACAATTTGCTGAGTTTTTAATTAAATTTGGAGTGCTTGCATCAAACTAATTAATGTAGCTTTTGCCTCATTTACTTGATTAATATGTTAAGACATTTATATCCTATACTTGATAGATTTGACTTGTTTCCTTGCAATATGCTCCATAGGTGTGGTCCCACCATTTACCCTCCCTCTATCAAACCTCCCCCACCCCTCCCTTCCTACTCCATTTCTCTCCTTCATCCTGGGCTATAGTTGTGATCCATCTATCATAAGAGAGTGTGAGTAAATATAAGTAGGTTTCATAGAAGTATTGAGTACATTGGATACTTTTTCTTCCATTCTTGAGCTACTTAGAAGAATATGTTCCAGGTCTCTCCATATAAGCATAAAAGAGGTAAAGTCTCCATCTTTTTTAGGGCTGTATAGTATTGGATTGTGTACACATACCACAATTTATTAATCCATTCATGGGTTGATGGGCACTTGGGCTTCTTCCATAACTTGGCTATTACAAATTGGCCTGCAATGAATAATATGGTCCAGGTATCTTTTTTGCAAAGTGATTTTTGGTCTTTTGGATATTTTCCTAGTAGAGGAATTGCAGGATCCAATGGCAGGTCTATTTTTAGATCCCTGAGTGTTCTCCAAACTTCTTTCCAAAAGGGAAGTATTATCTTGCATTCCCACCAGCAGTGCAGAAGTGTTCCCTTTTTACCATATTCATGCCAACATCTGGAGTTTTGGGATTTTGTTATCTGGGCTCTCTTACTGGAGTTAGATGGTATCTCAAAATTGTTTTGATTTGTATTTCTCTGACGATTAAAATGAACATTTTTTCATATGCCTATAGACAATAAACCTGTCTTCTTCAGAGAAGCTTCCATTCAAGTCTCTTGCTCATAGTAAAATGGGATCCCTTATTCTTTTCTTATTAATAAGTTTGAGTTCTCTATGTATTCTGGTTATCAGACCTTTGTCAGAAACATAACCTGTAAGTATCCTCTCCCATTCTCACGGCAGTATACTTGGTTTACTTACTGTGTTCTTCGCAGTGCAGAAGCTTTTTAGTTTGATCACATTCCAGTAGTGTATTTTTGGTATTGCTTCAGTTGCCCTGGGGTTCCTCCTCATAATGTTTTCTCCCAGGCCAATTTCTTCAAGTGTTTCGCCTGCACTCTCCCCAAGAATCTATAGTTTATGTCTTATGTTTAAGTCTTGTATCCAGTGAGAGTCAATTTTTTTAATGGTGAAAGGTGTGGGTCCAGTTTCAGTCTTCTACAAGTTGCCAGCCAATTCACCCAGCACCATTTGTTAAATAGGAAGTGTTTTCCCCAATATATATTTTTGATAGGCTTATCAATGATCAAATGCAACAAGTGTCTGGATTTATCTCTTGGTTCTCAATTATGTTCCATACATCTACTTCTCTATTTTTGTGCCAGTACCATGTCATTTTGATCACTACAGATTTGTAGTATAGTCTGAAGTCTGCTAGTGTGATTCCATCTGATTTATTTTTATTTCCAAGTAACGTGTTAACTACTGGATGTTTTTTGTGTTTCCGTATAAATTGAAGTACTAGCTTTTCCAGATCTTTAAAGTATGACAGAGGTGCTTTAATAGGGATTGCATTAAATCTGTAGATTGCTTTGAGTAGTATGAACATTTTAACAACGTTGATTCTTCCCAGCCATGAGCATGGTATGTTTTTCCATTTGTTAACATCTTCAGCTATTTCTTTTCTCAGAGTTTCATAGTTCTCTTTATAGAGATATTTCACGTCCTTTGTTAGGTAAGTTCCCAGATATTTCATTTTCTTTGGCACTACTGTAAAGAGAATAGAGTCCTTGATTGCTTTTTTCAGCTTGACTATTGTTGGTATATATGAATGCTACTGATTTGTGAGTATTGATTTTTCAGCCTGAGAAGCTAGTCTATTCCTTGATAACTTCTAAGAATTTTGTAGTTGAGTCCCTGGGGTTTTCCAGGTATACAATCATATCATCTGCAAAATGTGAAAGTTTGATCTCCTCTGACCTAATAAGGATACCCTTGATCAACTTCTCTTGCCTGATTGCAATGGCAAATCCTTCCATTACAATGTTAAAAAGCAGTGGCGATAGTGGGCAACCTTGCCTGGTTCGTGATCTGAATGGAAATGTTTTCAATTTTACTCCATTCAGTATAAAATTGGCTGTGGGTTTGCTATAGATGGTTTCTATCAGTTTTAGAAATGTCCCTTCTATACCTATTTTCTTAAGTATTCTGATCATGAAGGGATGCTGGATATTATTAAAAGCTTTTTTTAAATTTCAATTGAGAGAATCATATGGTCTTTGTGTTTTAAGTTGTTCATGTGGTGCATTATATATATATAGATTTTCGTATCTTTCAATCAGCCTTGAGACTCTGAGATAAAACCCACTTGGTCCCAGTGTATAATTTGTTTGATGTGTTGCTAGATTCTGTTTGCTAGTATCTTACTGCATATTTTTGCATCAATATCATTAGAGATATTGGTCTATAATTTTATTTTATTTTGGGTCTTTTCCTGGTTTGGGGATCAGGGTGATGTTTGCTTCATGTACTGTGTTGGGAAGTATTCATTCTTTTTCTATGTTTTGGAAAAAGGTTAATTAATATAGGTACTAGTTCCTCTTTAAAGGTTTGGTAGAATTCTGATGTGAAGCCATCTGGTCCCAGGCTTTTCTTTTTAGGAAGATTTTGTATAGTTGATTCTATTTCAGAACTTGATATAGGCCTGTTCAACATTTCCACTTGATTCTGGCAAAGCTTTGGAAGATGGCATGCTTTCAAGTATTGGTCAGTTTCCTTCACATTTTCATATTTATGAGAATAAAGTTTTTGTTATATTCATTAAGGATTTTTTGAATTTCTGTGGAGTCTGTGGTTTTCTCGTCTCTGTCATTTCTGATTGATGAATTTACAGATTTTACTCTTTCATGTCTAGTTAGATTAGCCAAAAGTTTATCTATTTTATTGACCTTTTCAAAAAAAAAACTTTTTGATTCATTGATCCATTGTATAATTCTTTTATTTTTAATTTCATTTAATTCTGCTCTAATTTTGTTTTTTTTTTCTTTTCTTCTGCTGGGTTTGGAGTTGGATCGTTCCCCCTCTTCCAGTTGCTTGAGATGTCCCATTAAGTTATTGATTTCCTCTCTTTCTGTACTCTTGAAGAAGGCTTGCAATGCTATAAATTTCCCTCTTAGGACTGCCTTTGCACTATCCCACAGGTTCTGGTAGTTCATTTCTTCATTATTGTTTTGTTCCAAAAATTTGGGAAGTTCTTTCTTAATCTCATTTATGGCCCAGCTATCATTTAGCATAAGATTATTTAGTTTCCATGCCTTTGTGTGAATTTGAATATTCCTGTTGTTATTGCATTCAACTTTTATTCCATGATGGTCCAAGAAGATACAAGGAATAATTTCTATTTTTTTAAATTTTGCTGAGGTTAGCCTTGTGACCTAGGATGTGATCAATTTTAGAAGATGTTCCAAGCACTTATGAGAAAATGTGTATTTAGTTTTGTTTGGATGAAATATTCTGTAGCTCTTTGTTAAATCCAATTGTTGAATGGTTAATTTTAAGTCTAAAATTTATTTGCTTGGTTCTCATTGGAGGATCTATCCAACACAGACAAAGGGGTGTTAAAATTTCTGAATATTATAGTGCTGGAGGAAATGATGTTGCTCATTTTAGTTAGAGTCTCTCTTATAAATTGAGAAACATTCTGGTTGGGTGCATACATATTAATAATTGAAATCTCATCATGTTGAGTGTTTCCCTTAACAAATATGAAGTGATCATCCTTATCTTTCTTTCCTTTTGTGGGTTTAAAGCCTATTGTATCTGTGAATAAAATTGCAATACCTGCTTTTTTTCTGATTTCCATTTGCCTGAATTATAGATGACCATCCCTTCAACCTGAGTCTATATTTATCTTTTAAGGTAAAATGAGATACTTGTATTCAGCAGATATCTGGCCTAAGCTTTTGTATCCAGTTAGCCAACCTGTGCCTCTTTAGAGGGCAATTTAAGCTATTCACATTAATTGAGAGTAATGATAAGTCTGGTAGTATTTTGGGTATCAAATTTTTCAAAAGTCCAGTGGACATTTTTAATCCTTTTGCCACTGTTGAAGTTGGGATTTGATCAAAAATTTTTGAGTGAGCTAACTTTCGTGGTAAAGCATTTTGCTGCTCATTGTAGAGGATGGGTCTGAGAGTATACTGGAGAGCTAGTTTACTTATGGTAAAATGCTTTAAGATGTGAATGTCATTAAAATATTTAAATTCCTCATCGTAAATGAAACTCAGTTTAGCTGGATACATGATCCTGGGTTGAAAATTGTTTTGTTTTAGGAGGTTGAAGTTAGATCACCATCTTCTTCTATCTTGAAAAGTTTCAGCAGAGAGATCTACAG
This sequence comes from Arctocebus calabarensis, assembly GCA_963573935.1. NCBI lineage: Eukaryota > Metazoa > Chordata > Mammalia > Primates > Lorisidae > Arctocebus > Arctocebus calabarensis. The sequence continues at coordinate 21,846 of CAUYON010130024.1, read as the reverse complement.
TCATTCTAATATTCTTCCCCTTATAGATTATGGTTTTCTTATGTCTGTCTGCTTGTAGAATTTTCTCCTTCTTATTAACTTTGGTGAAGTTAATTATAATATGTCTAGAAGTTGCTTTATTTGAATTGAGTTGTTCTGGGGTTCTGAAACTGTTTGCTATCTGAATATCCGAATCTCTTGTGATGTTTGGGAAGTTCTCCTCCATTTCCTCTTGGAGTAGAACATCTGGGCCTTTTGAAGCAACCTCATCATCTTCAGGAATTCCTATAAGATATTAGTTTGCTTGGAATTATCCCAGAACTCTCAGAGAGAATGATCCATTTTTGCTCTCCACTTCTCTTTGAGCATTTGGGAGCATTCAATAGCTTTGTCTTCGATGTCAGAAATCCTTTCTTCTTCCTGCTCCATTCTATTACTAAGGAAGTCTACTGTATTTCTCATATCAGGAGGGCTGCAACTTCTTTTCTCAATGTGTCAAAATCTTTGGTGATTTTGTCTTTGAATTCATTGAACAAATTTTAAATTATTCTTATTATTTCTAATTCTAACTTTACTTCCATTCTGTTAATCTTATTTGCCATACAAATTCTAAACTTGATTTTTGACATCTCAGACATTTTTTTTTATGAATGGGATCCTCTGGTCTGGCTGCTTTGCCATTCCTTGGGGGAGTTGATCTGCTCTGATTATTCATGTTGCCAGAGTTTTTTGGTGATTCCACCCCCATGATTATTTTTGACCTTTTGGCTAGATAAGCATGTAAGGTGAAATTGGATTGTGGGCTCCTAGAGTAGTGATTGTCCATCCCTTTGCCCAACTGCTGGGACTGGTGACTGCAGCTTTTCCCCTACAGCTTTGCAAAGGACCTGTATAGTACTATAGCCTGAAATTCTGGAGACTTGGTTGGTGTGGTGGGACTAGGTGGCTTTGTCTTGTATTCTGCTGATCCATGTCCAATACTAATGAATCAGTGACTCTGGGTTGAAGTCTCAGCTATGGAGAAATACAAGCAACTCTGACATCCTGCCACCCACAGGTGCCAACTGGAAGATAAAAATTAAATCTTCCCACTACAACAGAACCGGGGTACCACCTTGGAGGGTCCTCAGGTGATTTGTCCAGTTCAAGAGTTCCAAACCAATTGTCTCAGTCAGCACCCACTCTTTAGTGGGAGAGTTCCAAAGATCTCCAGCAACTAGATAGCAGGGGTCTACTGGCAGCTCAAGTGTGGCTCACTCTGATGCTCCATGAAGTCATAAAGGTCCATCCAGTAGGTTTGGACCAAGGGGGCTGATGCATCATCCCCCAGCTTGCACCTGCTTCACAACTGGTCTCAGGTAACCCCAGTCTCCAGTAACCCCCCTGTCAGTCTCTGTTAACCCATCCTCTGTGGCCCAATTCTTTCCAGTAAGCAAATATGCAGGACTTTGTGCATGCAAGATTGAAAGTAAAGTTGATGCTTCCTCAGTCTGGCCACCACCTTCTGCCGCCAGCTGGCAGGGAGAGCTGAAGCCTGCCTGCCTCAGGTACTCAATGGTAACTGGAGAGTGTTCCACTTGAGCTCATTCTAAACCTGAGGATATCAAGACAGTAAATGTATTTCTCCCTCAGCCACTGCACCTTTGCCCCCACTGCTCTGCAGCTCTGGTATCCCTATAAGGCGAGGTCTGGTTCCCTCTGGCAGTCCACAGATTTGCGGAGGTGACTCTCCAAAATTAGCCCCGAGTGGGATCACTCTATTAATGCTGAACCTGGGTGAGAGGTGTCTCCACTTGGGTTCCCACACCTCAGCAGTTCTTGAGTTTGCCACCTTCACATAAAGACCCAAGCCTCCACCCACTGCTGAGTTGCCCTTTCTCAGAACCAACCCAGACACCTTCCCTTCTGTGCCTTTCTGCAGTGTTACTGGACTCACCGTTAAGGTGTAGCTATGCTGCCACTGTCCCTGCAATGCCCAGTCCTAGCCAAGGAATGTGGGCATTGTGGTCTCTGCAGGGGTTGGACTTCTAGACCACCAGGCAAGGGGGGGAATGGTTGACTGGAAGTGCAAGGTGGCAGGGAAACTATTTGTTCAAACTTCCTGCCAGACAAGAGAGTTCCAAGGCTCACAGCAGGGACTCTCTGGAGAAGGAGTCCCTACTTCCAGCATGTTACTCTGGTAGGGTGAAAGAAGAGGAACTCAGTTCACTGTTCACTAGTAGAGATCCCACAGCAAGCAAACAACTCTCTTGGGGGAGGGAATGGATATAGGTCCTCTTTGGGATGAGTTTTGTACCTGAAATTTGTTTCCTTGGAGTCACAGCTTGCCTTCGCAGGGAAGATGTGCAATTATCTATCTCTTCTCTCAGCTTGGCTCCCACCTTCAGCTTTGTTGGGTTATTTCTGGCTGTTATCTTTCCCTCTGGACTGGAGCTTCTGTTGAAAGCTGGCTCCAGTCAGCCATTATTCCCCACTCACCCTTATTCTTGCTGAATGTAAAAATTGTATTGGGGAAAATAGCCAACTTGAGGATTTAGCAGAATACAAGACACATTGAAACAAAATGAACAAATAAACAAAAAAGCAACCAGACACACAAGCACACAGATGCACAAACAAACAGAAACAGATAAAGAAACAAACAGACAAAAGAATCCAGAAAAGAAAAAAAAATGCAAATAGCCTGATGTAGGCACTCTCAGCAACCATAAGAAGAGAGGAAGAGAAAAAAAATAGTATTAATAATAATTTTTTCAAAAAAATTTAACAATAACTCCTACAAGAAAGAAAAGGAAAAAATGCAAAAGAGCAAAAAGAACAAGCAAGGAAAAAAGAAAAAAGCACCACCAACACAAATATTTTTCATATATATGTGTGTGTGTGTATATACATATGTACATAAGTTATGTCTATATATTACATATATATATAAAACTTATGTCTATGTGTATGCCATAGGGGATCAACGTTAGTTGGAATCTATTTATGTTGCACTATACTTTTCAGACACCAGGTGGTGACGTTTGTGTTTCCCAGACTTTTACCTGATTCCTGGCTCACACTGTTCTTGGTGGTGCCTGGCTACCTGGTTGGCACTTAGACCCTGCCGAACTGTTGATTCTACCGATCTCAGAAAATCTTCATAGGCAGATTTCACAAATTCTCCCTGCAACAGTTTCCATGAAGTGTGGGATATCCTAGGCCTGCTTTGGGTGCAGGATAGCTGCCTGCAAGTAAGACTCAAAGTGCTGCACCTGGCCTGTGTGGAAAGGTGCCTGTGGCAGTCACCATTTTCCAAACTTCAAAACATGTCTGCTTCCTATCTGGGATCTTTCCTGTCTGAGTGTCTCTCCCGCTTAGCCCCCCCGTGGTGCTCCTCCAGACAGTACCCCTATCTGGCCACCAAATTCTGCTCAGGAGTCCACACTTCACTAATCTTTCCACACAACACCTAGTTTCCCCACAACCTGGGACTTGTAATCCTCCATAGGGGAGGGGAGCTAATTGCTGCCGCTGGCAGCTGGCTGCATTAGCACAGAAATTTTCCTGGCAGTCTCCGCAGCTCTGGATTACTCTCCAAGTCCATCAATCTGCCACTTCATTGCACACCCCGAACTGCCTGTCCACACCAGTATTACACACCGGGAATGATCTAGCCCACTCACTCTCACCTGTTGTTCTGGGAGAGCTGAGCTAACCATCTATCCCATCCTCCCTCATCAGAAGCTGTATTTTTTTAATGTTAATCTCTTTATTAAATGTTTAATTCATTTCCTGAATTGATTTTCTGGTTTCTTTGAGTTGTTTTTCCATTTTCTCTTGAATTTCATTGAACTTCCTTACAATTCACATTTAGATTTCTTTGTCTTTTTCCTATTTTCATTTTGGTAGTATCCACTGCTAGAGAGCTGATGTTACCCTTTGGGTATGTCCTTCTGCTTTGATTTTTCATACTTCCAGCATTCTTTGGCAGAATCCTTCTTATCTACAGAAGCTGTCACTTCTTAATTTTGGATTTTCTTTTGTTTATAGATGGGGAATTTCCCCTCTTCCCTCATAAGTGTCTGTAGCATATGCTGGGTAAGAACTTATGGCTTTGCCTTTGGTTGCTTTAACAGTTCTGGATGGGTGCCTTAGTTAGAAATAACCTTAGTTTTATGCTTTTCCTCATTTCCTACTTGTTTGTAGGCTGTAGCAGTGGTGAACTATGTGTGTGGGCAGATTCTCTATCTATCTTTCATGAGGGAGGATGGAGGTCTTTGAAATCCTTTTACTTTCCCAGCCGTGTGGTCTTCTCAACACTATGAATTATATTGCCACATTCAGTTTAATCTCTGAGACGGTAGGTGATTCTTGTGGGTAAGATTTAATGGAACCCTGTATGATTGTGTCATTAAATGTTCTAAAAGGCTGTGCAAATTGACCTTCCTGTTAGTAGGCAGTGCTTGCTGGAATGAGCAAGCTACAGTATTGTTTGTGGGAGCTATCCCTAACTCTTGCCCCTCAGGAGAAGCACTCAAATGCCCCAGGAACTCCCAGATGATTTCTTATTGACTACAGCATAGGTGTGTGGAGAATGAGGTTAGATGGAGATGGACTGAGTGAGCTTGCCCTCAGGATCCACAAAAGATGATGATGTAGCCATTTGGGCAGTGGTCAAAGGTCTGCTACAGGCTTCTGGGAAAAGATGCCAGGAAGCTGCTAAAATGGCCCCACTCATCCAGGAAGTTTGTTTTTGGAGGTGAGGCCATCTGAGATTCAAAATCTGGCTATCCAGGTTTCACTATTTTTTTCCCCTCTCCTGTTTCTTCAGTCTCCTCATGGTATCTGCCAGCAGTCTAATCAAGAACTCAAACTAGCTAAGCTCCTCCAGGATGGTGCTGTAGGCTGGGAGTCTTCTTGTCCACGTTCTTTCCCTGGGCTCAAAGAACAGCCTTTTTCTGGGTGGAGGGGTGCTCCATGAGTGGAAAGCTGCTAGGACACATGCTGCAATCTTTTTTCAATTCTGCCCACATTGGCTCTCTTGCCTCTCGAGATTAATTCAAATATATCTCTTCCATGCCCCTGAGCAACACAATCATGTACTGGGGTTACAGGATTTGTCCTATGGACCTGTTACCCAATCATCCCTGAAGATCATTTCCTGACTATGCCAGGGAGAAGCATGCTTGTCCCAAATTGTCTATAGGGTACTGAAGCAGATTTGATATCCCTTTGATTCCATGTGTTGCCAGCTCTGATGGACCAGCCAGGTGAGTAGCACCATGGAGGGCCAGTGAGCAGGGAGCTCACAGTCCAAGTACCCCTTGGTCCACTTCATGTCTTTAAGAGGAAAGTTTTAAGAGGAAAAGTTTGAGCCCTACTCTCTGTGGAATCCTTATTGCAGTGGATATACCAACAGAAAGTAAGCTAACATTTCTGAGACCCTGGCTCAGTCATCACTCAGCAGCTGCAAGTAGTGGAGGAGAAGTGGAGGAAAAGAGTAAATGGAGGGAAGCTAGCATTCTGCTCATCGCTGTCCCTTTCAATTGAAGCCTGCCCACCTGGTATGTCCAGGCTCTGGAATCAGGCAGATCCACTGGGACCTACAAGTCCCCTTTGGCTCCCAAAGTCTGGGCCAGAGTTTGTGTGGGAATGAGTGAGAAAAAAACTTAGGTTGAAGCCCCCTGCAGAGGAAAAAGGAGCAAAATGGGTGAAGAAGTAATATGATACTTGCTCTCTTGGTTTGGGTCTGTGGTGATGGGAAGTACAACAGCAGAGCTTGCAGGCTGGTGCTTTGTCCTTGAAAAGCTCCCAGTTCACTGGTAAGAGCAGCTTTGGGGATTTGGAGAGTAGAAAGTTTTTTCAGCAGCTCAGGAGCCTACTGACTTCCAGAGCTGTGAGGGACAAATAAATCATTCTGCCTATCCTTTTTGCTGCACTCCAAGCCACTTGGATATTGATCTCTTTTAATACCTTGCTCCTCGTTGTTCTGTTCCACATTTTCTTTCGCTGGAATCTGGTAGATTCTGGTACTTTTCCCTCAGAATTATCCCTAGTCTATGTTTGTTTTTTTGTTTCCTTTCATCTAAAGCTTTTCCTTCTTTCTGAGACAATTTAGCAGTTGGTGTCCCTGGTGAACCATCTTGTCCATTCCTTCTGCATATTAATTCTTGACCATCACTGTATATGCCTGGTAATAGAGATTTACACACATGTCCTAATATCATGAGGATTGTAGTTCTGGTCATTGTTTTTTGTTTGTTTGTTTTATTAAATTTTTGTAGTGGTATCTTAGACTAATGCTGGTAGTTATGTTGGTAGATGTTTATATGCTAGCAACTATTCATGAGACATCTGGATTTCCACAGCCTATAGAGTTGAGAAATTAAAAGCACAGACGTTGGATTCAGACTGCATAGGTTCAAATTTAATGGAGTGTTTCAATCCACTATTCAATGGTGGTTATGTTGAGTATTTTACTTAAGTTTTCTCTCCTGGAGACTCTACTTTATCTGTCAAATTAAAAAAAAAAAAAACAAACACCAGCCTTACAGATTTCTTTTGTAGATTAGTGGACAAAGTATTAGGCTTCACACAGTACTCAGCACATAGTAAGTACTTGATAAATGTAAAACAAACATCATTACTTTGCTGATGATGCTTAACTTTAGCAAAGAGGACATGTTTATGAGATATATTGTTTATTATTTAGTATGCTTCATAGAGACTGCTACCAAGCTATCTGAGAATGGTAGTTAGTTGCCCTTTTCTTTTGATAGATTTTGGGAGTCTCTAGTTTTGTTTTGTTTTTGTTTTTTTTTTTTTGAATCATAGCTGTGTACAATAGTTCAATCATGGGGTACAGTGTGCAGGCTTCACATGCAATCTGAGATATTTTTATCAACCTGGTTGACATAACATTCATGAGATTTTTCTCATTTACTATGTGAGGAGTCTCTAGTTTTTAGAACCTAGAGCTTGGAAGGGTGAGGGAAAGAAAGGGGTCAGATAATTTTTCTTTCTTTTTTTGTTTTGAGACAGAGTCTTACTCTGTCACCCTGTGTAGAGTGCAATGACATCATAGCTCACAACAACCTCAAACTCTTGGGCTTGAACAATCCTTTTGCTTCAGCCTCCCAAGTATCTGGGACTACAGGTACCCACCATGAAGCCTGGCTAATTTTTCTAATTTTGATAGAGATAGGGTCTCACTCTTATTCAGGCTGGTCTCAAACTCCTGAGCTCAGGCAGTCTATGTGCCCTGTACTCCCAGAGTGCTATTATAGGTGTGAGCCACCATGTGTGGCCTAGAGAATTTTTCTTTTTGACACTTGGGCTTGCTAGGTAGTTGAGTATCTCTGAAAAACTACTATGTAACTTGTCTCAGTTGACAAAAGTAGAATGTAAGGGAAAGAAAGGGAAAAAGTGTTTCAAACAAACAGTGTGAAGCTATAGTTCACTGTTTCTTAGGCATGATTTATAGACTGCCAACCTACATCCAGAGCAGGGGTCCTCAAACTATGGCCCACGGGCCACATGCGTTGGTGTGAATTGTATTTATTCCCATTTTGTTTTTTCCTTCAAAATAAGATTTGTGCAGTGTGCATAGGACTTTGCTCATATATATTTTTAAAACTATAATCCACCCTTCCAAAAGTCTGAGGGACAGTGGTGGCCTCCTGTTTAAAAAGTTTGAGGATGCCTGACCCAGAGGATTATTCTTATGCAGATTCTTATGCCCTGGTCTAGATTTTCTGATTTATACTCCTGGCAACACTAAGATTTTACAAAACTCCTGACATGGTGAGATCAACTTGATTTGGTTTCTTATTCAAATTTTGCCACTTATTAATTGTACCCATAGCTCCTGTCCTTCTCATGTGTCACTGCCAACTATGCTCTTACATTCCTTTCTCCTTTCTTTTCTCCTTTTTATTATATAATTCACACCACTGTACATAGTCTATTAGATAGTTGTGTAATTAGCTATTGTTTATTCTTAGACCACTGGAGTGTTTTCAGTTAATACCCTCTACTGAACTTGTACTGACAACTGAAAATTCTCAAAACATTTTTTTTCCTTTCTCTCTCTCTCTCTCTCTCTTTTTTTTTTACAAGCTTCAAGCTGTCACCCTGGGTAGAGTGCTGTGGCATCACAGCTCACAGCAACCTCCAACTCCTGGGCTCAAGCGATTCTCCTGCCTCCGCCTCCCAAGTAGCTGGGACTACGGGCACCGGGCTATTTTTTGGTTGCAGCTGTCAGTGTTGTTTGATGGGCCTGGGCTGGATTCGAACCCACCAGCTCAGGTGTATGTGGCTAGCGCCTTAGCCGCTTGAGCCACAGGAGCCAAGCCATCCTTTATCTCTTATCCTCAATCTCTGGTCCTAACATGACTGCCAGTTATACTTTAACATTTCTGCCATTTTCTTTGTGGTCTGAGTTACTACCTAGACCAATGAGATGCTTAGGGTTGTTTACTTTGTTATTAGTTTACCCAATTTAGAGCCTTGATGGCAAAGTTAACTAAAGGGCACAGAATGACATGCAAAATTTCAAGGCATTAATACTAGAGTTAGCATAACATGTATCATGTATGCCACACATTTTTTTTTTTTTGAGACAAAGCCTCAAGCTGTCCCCCTGGATAGAGTGTACTGGCATCACAGCTCACAGCAATCTCCAATTCCTGTGCTCAAGCAAATCTCTTGCCTCCGCCTCCCGAGTGGCTGGGACTACAGGTGCCCTCCACAACACCCAGACATTTTTTGGTTGCAGACGTCATTGTTGTTTGGTGGTCCAGGGCTGGTTTCGAACCCACCAGCTCAGGTGTATGTGGCTGGTGCCTTAGCCCATTGAGCCACAGGTGCTGAGCTTATATGCCACACATTTTTGAAACAGCACATTTTTGAAAGTGGAAATTTTTCATCCCAAAATTATTACATGCATAGAAATGTGAGCTCTTACCTTGATGAAAAATTTCCAGGACAATGTATAGAATGAAGAGGTATGATTGAGTCTCCCACAATGTTCTCCTGACTTAATACCCCTTGACTTCTACCTACGAAGAATCTTAAAGGATGTGATATACCATAGAAAACTGGATACACTGGTGGTATTTCAGGAAAATATTGGAATGGCGTGCATATTTATAGAAGCAGATGCTTCAGTGAATATTGCTGAAACAGTAGTTTGCCATAATCAGAAGTGTTTGTACGCAATGGTAACCACTTTGAGCACCTCTTGTAATTACAGAAGTCAAACATGGCTTGTATTCATCTTTTGTCAGTATATATTGAATAATACAATTTTAATACAGTTTTTTATTTCTTTCTTAAAATGTGTGTACATATTTTGACACTCTGCACATAACTAAGGATATGTAGCTGAAGATCTGAGAAGACCAAGTCATGTTTTTTTTTTTTTTTGTTAGAAGAGGAACTATTTTTTTTTTTCCTGAAAACTTTATTGTTGAGGATTCATTGACGGTACAAGATGTGTCATACACTGAGCAACCCCTCCCCCTCCCTTCTTCTCACTCTCTCTGCTCTGCCCTTTCCCCACCACCCACTGTGTCATTAATTATCATTAATTGTTGTCAATCAAGATTGAGTATATAAGATTCATGCTTCTCCATTCTTGTGATACTTTACTAAGAATCATGTGTTCCACTTCCATCCAGGTTAATACAAATGCTATAAATCTACATTTTTTTTTAATGGCTGAATAGTATTCATGGTATACATGTACCATAGCTTGTTAATCCATTCCTGGGTTGGGGGGCATTTAGGCTGTTTCCACATTTTGGCGATTGTAAATTGAGCTGTGATTAACAGTCTAGTACAAGTGTCCTTAAGATAAAAGGCTTTTTTCCTTCTGGATAGATGCCCAGTAATGGGATTACAGGATCAAATTGGAGGTCTAGCTTGAGTTCTTTGAGGTTTCTCCATATTTCCTTCCAAAATGTTTGTATTAGTTTATATTCCCACCAACAGTGTAAAAGTGTTCCTTTCTCTCCACATCTGCGTCAACATGAACAGTTTTGAGATTTTTTAAAAATTTATTTTCTTTCTTTATTTATTTTGCAGTTGGGCCAGGGCTGGGTTTGAACCGGCCACCCTTGGGACATGGGGCTGGCGCCCTACTCGCTGAGCCATAGGTGCCACTCTAATTTCCAGTTTTATTGATAAATTATAGGTGAATATATCCAGCAGGGTGTTTGCTTTTTGAAATGTATTTAGATTTACTTGATGGGTCAAAAGCTCCTAAATATGCATGCAATCAATAATTACAAGATTTTTAAAAATCAAAATTTCAAATTAATAGTCCACTTAAAAAAGGAACAAAGCTTATGAACAGATAGTTTGCAGCACATAAATACAAGTGGTTCTTAAGCATATAAAGAGATGCCCAGCAGGATTGATATTAAGATTATTATAATTTAAACTGCACTAAAATACCATTTCCACCTATCAGACTGACAAAAATTCAAGTGTTTGATGCTACATTCTACTGAAGAAGCTTTGTAAAAATAAATAGGCAATCTCCTGTGTTGCGAAGAAAAATTCAAATTGAGATCGTGGCTATGAAAGGCAATTAGACCTTATCTATCAAAATACAAATGCATTTATGCTTCAGTCAAGCTATGTCACTACTGAGAAACTATCCTAATTCAAACAAATTGATATCTGTGCAATGTTATTCATTGTAGTATTATTTGTGATATCCATATCCTTTCATTATGGCCATTAACAGGGGATCTATTACATACTTATTTTGCATCCATGAAATGAAATATTATGCAGCAATAAAAGAAATTAAGAAACTACATACCAATATGGAAAGATGTCTAAGACATATTAACAGAAGCAAGTTACAGCATAGTATATTCTATAGAATGCAATAGAAATGAAGAGGAAATAAGGGAAAAAATAAGAATATATAAAATACATATTACTTATACATCTTTAAATATCTTATATGTATTTGTGTGTGTGTGTGTTTTAAATAGTTGGATTGGAGTTTGGAAATCTAGGTTCTTGGCTTTGTTTGGATTTTTTTTTCCATTTTGCATTGCTTTGCTTTGCTTTAAAGATCCAAGAAGATTCTGATGTAGCAGGTGCACAAAAAAACCACTGATCTACTATGCAATCAATTTGTGTAAATATTCTATAGGCACTTGGAAAGAAGCAAAAATCTGTTAGGGGATCAAAGTTTGAAAGTTAGATATGGCAACAGATACATATATTTTATATATATATATATAATATGTATATATATGAAGATATAAAAGATATAAAGATATATGTAAAGATATAAAATTGACATAAAGAATATTAATGAGATTATCCATATTTTCACTCCTTTACCCTAGTATTGATTCATCAAGTGACATGTGTTAAAATCTACACAGCTGTATTGTAAATTTCTCCATATTTTTATCATTACATATATGTGTGCATATACATATACTATCTTATAATATACAGTATTCACAGTATAAAGGTTGATAAGAAATCTTCACTGTGGATTTTACCTTTTATGACTGGACAATAGCACTCTATCACATAAGATTGCTTTTTTGCCTTGAATTATACTTTTCTATGTTAATCCTGCCAGCCCTGCTTTCTTTTTTTATTTGACTATTACAGCTTTTTCTGAATTCTTTTCCTTTAAAAAATTCTGAGTTACTTTCTTTAACAAAATATAGATAGATAGCTGTATCTTAAGGGGGTTTTTGGAGAAATAACCCAAGTTGAAAATCTTTGCTATTCAATAATGAAATTCAACTCGTTTATATTTATTGTCATCACTCAGGTACTCACACTTCTATCATATTTATTTATGATTTCTTTATTTGCTTTTTCTGTGTGTGTATATTATTTGTCTTCCTTTATTATTTGGAGTGTTTTTATTTTACCGGTGATTTTATATCTATGAAATATAAATTTTCACTGAAATATGTTCAGCTATTAGTTTCTTTTCACTAATTTTATCCCTTACTGGGTGAGTCATTTGATTTACAGATTTAAATCTTCAATCAGTTAAAGAACATCAATTATCCACATGTTTAATTCCTGTTCACTACCTCCATATTCATCATAATCTCGCTCATCATTTTGAAGTTGCTGTGTTTTTCCTTTGGATTGTCTACAAACAAGATCCTGCTTTTTACCACTTCATGTGCCATTTAAAATTCTTTTCAGCCACTTCTTCGTTTTCTTATATTATCTCCCTGACTTAACAAGCAACTTTGTTCATCCCATTCTAATTAGCTGATTCTATTCTACTTTTTGTCTTTTCTTTCACAGTGTTAATTGTTTTTTTCCTCAAAGTTTGTAGGAAATACAAAGTTATTCTTTTACCTGGCTTTCTGTAAAAGTAAACACTTTTCTAAACTCTTTGTATTTCTCTAGCTAGTTTATACTTTTTTAGATGCAGAATCTTTTCCTTCACAGCCTATGAGATTTTTCTTCTTTATATCCATCCATACTGGAAAAAGGAGAAACCTACACAAGCTTGCCATCTTCCAAACTGTGGGTAGATTCTTCTTGGTCACTAGCGTGCCCAAGAAGGCCACACACAGGCTACCAGAATACTCAGATATTAGGGTAGAAAGCTGACTGTTACAAATGTGGGACAGTGACTAAATAATCCAGAAGCCTATGGAGAATGAGGAAGAAGCTGGGACAGGAGTCACTGCCAGCAGGGGAATTTCATCTCTGGATCATTTCTTCTCTGTATCTGGTAAAGCTGCTAAACCACAGAGCCAATTTTTGATGTCTGGTTTCCAATTTGGCCTGGCAGTCACTCCAAGTACATGATATGATTGTCCAACTTCCTAGCTGGTGTATGGCTCCTCTCCGCCACCCTGCCCGCTGGCTCTCTATTTGGGAGAGCTACATCTGAACTTGACCTTGGGCTCCCCGGGGGGCATTGATTTTGAGGGCTGCTGCTGAGCCACAACAACAAAAGTACTTCCATGTGGAAAAATCCCTGACCATTCCAGGGCTTGCTTTTATTCTAAAGAGTACAGGATTCTAGAATCTCCAATTTCATATAGTCACATACTATAATACATTACTTTCTAAGGAAGGGGAACTGGGGTTCAACTCTCAATATCACCTACTTTTAGTTCTAACTGCATCATAGGCTACAAAACAAAAATAAAAAGCCATCAAAGCATGTGTTATACGTGCCTTATGCCCACATTTTCTAGCTGCCAGTCCTGATGCAGCATTTCAGACAGGATATTAGTACCAGAAAAAGAGGGGTGGGGTTAGATCCTACGCAGCTGTCATCTACTCAGAAATCCTAACCAATCTTGGTCTGATTTTTATTAAAAAAAAAAAAAAAAAAGGTTGGCTCGGCACCTGTGGCTCAACGGGCTAAGGCGCCAGCCACGTACACCTGAGCTGGCAGGTTCGAATCCAGCCTGGGCCCGCCAAACAACAATGACGGCTGCAACCAAAAAATGGCTGGGCGTTGTGGGAGGCGCCTGTAGTCTCAGCTATTTGGGAGGTGAAGGCAGGAGACTCACTTGAGCCCAGGAGTTGGAGGATGCTGTGAGCTGTGATACCACAGTACTCTATCCAGGGTGACAGCTTGAGGCTCTGTCTCAAAAAAAAGGAAGCAATTTTAATAGCTAGAAATCCCACTTGGAGATGGGGATCCAGGTATTACCCTTCAGAAAATTGGCTCTAACTATTTCATTGTCTTTCCTACTATGCCTTGCAAACAGGATTTCTAGTCAAGTGAACCTCTGTAAAGAAAATTGCTTCCTTCCTTAATAAGAAGATTTGATGGATGCTGACAACTTCCTCAAAACATCTCCCCTCCCTGCCTCTCCCAAAGCAGAGTTGTGTGTCCTTGTTTCTGCCCATATTTATCTACAAATTTGGGCAGAAAAAATGAAAAGTTCTTTTCCAATGAGCTATAAGAATTTTCAGTTAGACTAACAAATACGGATTGAGAGTTTGACAGGTGCAGAGTCTTCAGTTAGATACCAACTCTCGGTCTTCCTGGCTTGTCTACCACTCCACTGGAGATAGAAACAAGTAAGACACAGACTCCTCTGTGCCCCCAGAGCAACCTGGGCATAGTGCTACAATAACACCTGCGGCATATTTAATTCCCTGATATTCTCTCACGCTAGGCCATAGCCTTTAGAAAACAGGGACCAAGTCTCATAACCCAGCACCTCCCTCAGTTCCTGGTACAGAGAAGGTTTTATAAAAATCTGTGAGTTGAACCAAACACAAAGCAGTCCCTGCCCTTGAAGAGGTCACAATCCAGAAGGAAGTGCCTGCCTTCACCTATAAATCAGCGCACCTGCTGTGAACACTGCTCCATCTCAGGGAGCCCAGCACCCACCACAGTTGCTTGGGGGCTAGACTACACCACAGCCAGAGCTCTGGCTAACCCTCTTCCAGGACTTGGAGCTGTGTCTCAGCAGAATGAGCCACACTGAGCCATCCTGCTTTATAGCCTTTCAAGAAAGAGGAAAGGGGAGGGGTGGGGTCTAGGTGACCTTGAGACCAGGACCAATCTGACAGCTGGCCACTGGGTCTCCCTGCATGGCAACTTCACACAGCCCCAGGATTCCAGCAAGCCCGTCTCCCCCACAGCCTACCCAGACCAGACTGGTCAGACTGGTATTTCTGGGTTCCCTCACCCCTTCTGGCAGCCCCGCCTGCAAGAGGCGTGGCCTTGAACAGTACGACAGTCCCACCTGAGAATGATCCGAAGGTACTCGATCCCATCAGCTTCCTCGCACTTGATGGACAGGATCAAGTTCCCCAGGCTGCTGCCAGTACAGTAAAAGTTTAGGTGATCCTAGAAATGGAAATCGGAGTGTGAGCAAGAAAGAGGCAACAGTCCAGATGTATCCCCCAAAACTCCTCCTCCCCCAGGCGTGAGCAGCCCACAGCAGTGAGGAGGGAAGGATGCTACTGCTGCAGCTGCTCCTGCTGCTGACAGTGACCACAGGACAGGGACCAACTGTCCAGGCCTCAGGAGGTGCCAGGCACTGTGCTGAGGGCTTAGTACCCACTATCTCCTTTAATCCTGACCACAACGTCATGCGGGAAGTGGTATCATCGTCCCATTTCACAGATGGAGAAACCAATGTAAAGGGCGGTTAAGAAACTGCCAGGCTCCACAACTGGTGAGTGACAGGTCCTAGGTTCAAACCCATGTCTGTCTTGACTCTGAAGCTCAAGTTCTTCACCATAAGACACTGAGTTTATGTTCTCATTCCCGGGGGCAGTCCTCACCAATTCAGACTATTTAAGGGGAAGAAAATTAGGAAGAACTCCCGCAGCTCCACCCAAGGGGAAGCAGAGGGGTGTTCTGGACCTCTCCCCAGATCAGGAAACATGGGCTGAAAACACAGTCCACCCCAGATCTGAGGTGGGGGGCCCCAGAATCTGCATGTTAACAAGACCCCTGGGGTAGCATAAGAGCACAGAGGCCTCAGGCCAGAGATTTCCAGAATGTGCCCTCGGGACAATGAGGAACCCGGTAAGTCTGAAGAGCACATTATATTTAAAGAAATGTAACTCTGTCACTGTTAAGCAATCCCAGGCTCACAGCACATTATTCAGTACTAGCACTCGGGGGACAGCCTGAATGAGGACACAAGAGATTTATACTATTCAGATGGCAATGGAGACTCCTGTGGTGTGAGAACATATTTTTCCGTGAACTCCATCTACCCCACCCTCCTTCACCCCAAACACTCCATCACCTCCTAAAACATTGCCTGGGGGCAATACCCAAAGGACCCACACTGAGTCTCCCTGCCCTCTGCAGCTCCCCTACCCCCAGGACAGAGCCAGTCAGGCCTCTCCCACTAAGACAGGGCCAGGAGCAATGGAGGGACAGAACTGGGACCAAGAATAGGCAGCGAGATGGGGGTACTGGAAAGGAGGCTGTGGCCCCTCCAGCAGGCCTTCTCTCCCAGGGCCCGGACCTCACCTTCCCAAGGAAGTGCCTGCGGTAGGCCCTGGCTTCGCCCTTGCACTCAAGCTTGTAGCCGAACGTGTTGGGGCTGAGGTTGTCCTCTTCCTCCTCCTCACAGACGCTGCTGCCCAGTGATGTTGGTGTGCCCACATTCTCTGGATCCTCAATCCAATAGCCCCCAAACTGGGGCAGGATGACCAGAGGGTACGGGCCTCCCTTCTCCACAACCTGGAGGCAGAGGGGAGTAGCACGCACTGCGGCTGAGCCTGGGTGCAGGGGAGGGGAGCAAAGCGTGCCAGTGGTGATATCCTCACCTACCCACCTCCAAACTGCTCCCAAGAGGGGAGCCTAGTATTTTTTTTTTTTTGAGGCCAAGCCTCAAGCTGTCACCCTAGATAGAGTGCTGTGACATCACAGCTCACAGCAACCTCCAATTCCTGAGCTCAAGTGAGTCTCCTGCCTCTGCCTCCCAAGTAGCTGGAACTACAGGTGCCCACGACAACGTCTGACCATTTTTTTCGGTTGCAGCCGTCACTGTTGTTTGGCGGGCCCGGGCTGGATTCGAACCCGCCGACTCAGGTGTACATGGCTGGCGCCCTAGCCCGCTGAGCCACAGGCGCCGAGCCGGGAGCCTAGTATTTGAGGCCAAAAGCGGTAATGCAGACCCCCTCCTCTAAGCCCTGCAATATCTCCAGCTGCATCCGCTGAGGCTGTAGCCCCAGGGTTGCAAGACCCAGATGGGCACCCCTAATTTTAAACATAAAGAAACTAAGGTCACAAAGGCAAAGACAGGAAGAGGCCCCAGGCCCAAGGTTCTTCCCCATGTGTCCATCACCACCGACACCACCATCTCCCAGGAATGGGACCCAGAGCAAACTGCTGAGTGGCCAGAGGGGCTCCTACCTCCTCGATGCTGGGGTACGGGATGTAGTCATCCTGCAAGACAAACCAGATGACACTGCTGTTAGTCCCAGCGGTGCCCAGAAAGACACCATTTCCCTCCTCCAGGTCTGGTGGAGGGGGAATCCTGGGGGCCCCGGCGGGCTGCACCAGGGTTTTGAGGGGACGAACATCAAATGGAAGAACATCTAGCAGGAGCATGACTCCTACTCTTACCCAGCACTCCTCTCCTGGCCAGGGGGCTGACTTCCAAGTGATGGGCTGCACCCCTGCGCCTTAGAAATGGAACCCAAAGCTAACTGCCCACTGGAGCCTAGGGCACAACCCTGACACCACTCAACACTGAGTGACAACACGCACAGGATGGGTGAGGCGAAGCCAGACCAAGCCACCAAGCCTGAGGTCCCAGCCTGCTCAGAAACTGCCCTACAGCACCAAGCACGTGCCCCCTCTGCCCACCATGCACCAGCCTAACAAGGTGCGGTCACCTAAGGAGCCCTTGGTGGAGGTCAGAGTTAGACGGGTGAGAAACAGATGACCCCCGCACCCTGGCTGCTCCTCCTGCCTTGCTGTCACGGTGGCCCCTCATCAGGCCCACCTGGCTGCCACTCAGCCACCCAGCCCACCTTGTTCTTCTGGGGTCCTGGCTTCTGCTCTTCAAGCTTGATCCCCTGTGGAAACAAGGACAAGAAGATCCATGAAAAATCAAAGGTCACAAAAACAGGGCTGAACAGGGAGGAATCTCTTGAGCACCTGGCCTCATCGAAGGTTCATAAACAACAGCAGTGACAACAGCTGGCCTGTACCAGGCCCTCACACAGCACACACCGGGTCACTGGCAGGTCACAGCAGCCTCAGACAAGGCAGCAGGGCAGGTGGGCTAAGAACCAGACCACCAGGGTTCAAATCCCAGCACTGCCACTTACCAGCCTTATGACCTTAGGCAGGTCACAACACCCTTTCTGTGACTCAGTGTTCTCATCTGTAGAATGGGAACGATGATGGTACTTACTATAGTGAAAGTTGAATGTTAATAACTGATTGGCATATAGTAATGCAATGGGTTGTTATGATCACGAGGTCAACAATAACACGTAGTACCATCCTTAAGCTTAAATATCTTCCCTAGGGTCACAGAGCCAGTAGCTAAAAGGGAAAGACAGGAACCCTGTCTGCTGGTGTCAGAGTCAGCACCCTGGGCCTCGAGCCAACCAGCTCCACCCTCTCCCTGGTGGCAGAGCCTGCAGTGACAGGCAGGAGGCCTGGTCCTGGTCCACATTCCAGTCTGAGCTTACTCTTTGTTACCCTCAACAAAGCTGAGCCTCTTGGAGCCTATGTAGCACCATCTATAAAAGGAGGATTCTAATGCCCGCCCATCACACAGGTGCAATGATCACTGCAAAGATCAGATACAAAGCCTAGGGCGGGATTGAAGGGGGCTGCCTACAGGTCACTTCTGGGACCAGTGCCTTGTCCAGAGGACCCTTGAGTTCTGACTTAACGGGACTGTGTGAACACCATGTGTTCCCAAGACTGAATAAATCAGGTGAGGGTATGAGATGGTGAGCAGACTAAGAGAAAGAGTTCCCGTCAGGAGCAGAGAGAGTTGGAAGCAGCCCCTGCCCAGTCACCAGTGCATCAGGATTTTAACTCCCAGAGTGAACTCCCTCTGTGGTCTCCTCTGAAACTCAAGCACCTTTTCTCCAGTGAGGGAATGGAGGGCCCAGGAGGAGGCTGGTGAGTGGCAGGGCCTGGCTCCGAAGCTGACCCCCCCCACCTACCATACCCTGCACTCCTTGGGCGCCAGGGCTGATAGCACGGTGGATGTGGGCGCAGCCTCTCCCTACTTCTCTGGACTGAGTCACCTTGCAGTATTGTTCAGGAGGGTGTGGGAGGGTTCCTCCCACCAGACAAGTGCTCCTCTACACAGACAGGAAAAATCACCTGGGTGGCCCCGCAGACCTGTCCAGGTTGGCACATGGGGCGGACGGGGGTGGGGGAGTGATGTCAGGAGTTTGTTTTGTTTGTCCTGCATTAGTCACTCCTGTCTGGGAACAGCCTGAAAGGCGGGAGAGCAACCCTCCTCCCGTCCTCTCTGCCACTCCACTCCCTGTGCCACTGCCAGCATGGAGCCCTTTCCTCCACTGTGTCACCCTCATACTAGATGTGCCCTTTCTGTTGACTTCTCCCTCCCGTGACGGAACTGAGGTTCAGAGAGGGAAAGTCATTGGGCCAAAGATATTCCACTAGAAAGTATCTGAAGGGATCCAAAGCTGGCCAGTTAGGCCCTTTTGCTTCAAATTACACCTTCCTTCAAATCCTGGACCCTTAGGTGAGGAATCAGGAGTCCTGGATCCTCGTGTCAGTTCTGCACAAGTAGCAGATGGACCTGGGCCCTCAGATGCTTTGAGGCTCAATTTCCACAGCTGCAAGAGGAGGAGAAATGAAGCCCACACCAGGGACAGTGCAGCACACTCCGCCACCCTGGGTTCCCTACATGAGAGCTTCTTACGTCTCTCCGTGGTAGAGACTTAACACTAGGAAGTGTGGCTTCAATGGCCCCCACTGAGACACCCACGAGTGTTAACCACGGTGGAGACACAGACCCCTTCCCTCGAGGGGATCCCAGGTTAGCTGAGAAGACGGACAAGCCCAGCAGCCTCTAAACAACAGAACAACATGAAGCCAGTTAAGTGGGGCTGAATTATGTGCTCAGAAAAGCCATCTGTGGAGGATGTGGGCACCTCCATCTAGGAGGGGTGGTTTAGGAGAGAGAGAAGGCAGAAAAAGCAGAACTTCCCCAGCTTCTCAGAACCCCCAGATTCCACTGGCTTGAAGTGAAAATCCCAGCTTTGCTCCAAGCCATTGATTACTTAATTATACACTAACCCCCACTACTTGCTGTCACCACATACACCATCCTCGTTTCTGCAACTTGATTACAAATTCCCTAAAAGCGTACGAGTTTGTAGTCCACACACTGCTGGGTATGGAGCCAGATCTTAATAATTTGCTTGCGGTAATGACACTACCACTAATAATATGTTTCCTTCCAACAGCCTCTCCCCCCCACCATCAAAAGACCTGGGCACTGCACCTGTTATCTCAGAACTGCCATGGGCACCACATTTGCCCCTCTTCCCAGAGGGTTATTAATAATAACTTCCAGAGGGTTAATTACAGAAACTTCTCAGTAGTTAATTAGAAGTTAATTAATAACTTCCGGAGGGTTATTACAGAAACTTCTTTCCTCCAGCCTGGAGCATCTACTTAGGGTAAAAAGTGTCATAATACAACAGCCAAACCCTCTGGCTCTGAAGCTACTTATGAGCTATACACCTTTAAGTACTTAATAGTTATGCGTTTCAGTTTTCTCATCTATGATATGGGGGTGATAATAATAGCAGCCTACTTGGGAAGACCTTATCAGGAAGAAATAATGCTTGCCACTTTCTGAGCCCTGAGAAGTGCTTGAAATAGGCATGCTCTTATCAGCCTCTTCTTTGCGGTCTTTCCACACTTATCAGTTACGACCTCTAAACACATTCCCTAGGGCAGCAGCTCTTATCCGTGAGCGCTGAATTCCCACATTGCAAACTGACTTTTACGTAGGGGTACCAAGTATTTTTACATATATTATCTCAGTTCATCCCAACCGCCAGGTAAGTGGGTCTTTTTATTCTGATTTTTTTATAAATGCTTAGAAAAGGTAAGGAATGTGTGCTCATGTTTGGGGCAGGATTTGAACTCAGGTCTGCCTCCCACCCTGCCAATCTGCATCTCTGACATGAGATGACTCCTCCAAGGAGGAGTTAGTTTTTTCAGGCTTTCTCGCCAACTCATTCCAAGAACAACACATTCATGGGGTTTATGGAGTCCTTGGCTGCTTTGCTGGGGAAGTTCTACTTTTTAGCCTCCCTGTCCAACGGGTAGGGGTCTTTCCAAAGTGTCTTTCAATAGCAAAATTGCCTCCAGGTGTCCAGGCCAAGGGGACTGTACTTGTCTCTCCTCTGACTCTCCCTCCAAGGTACCAGAGTTCTGCCCACGAGTGCTGCCTATCAGGGAGGCCCCCACAGCACCCGCATCCAGGCTTCAGCTTCCTCCCCGCTTTGGGGATTAATGCTCACCTGCATTTTCTCAAGCATCTCGAAGAACTCTGCTGACTGGAAGACACAAAGAGGGTGGGGAGAGAAAGATGGGATATTAGTCTCGGGGCTGGCAGAGAAAGCCTCTTCCTCACCCACTGTCTGGAAGCTGAGCCTGGGGCTTCCCTGGGGACCAAATTCATTTGGATCAAGATAGGAGATAATTTGATTTTGCCTTTGCAGGACTGGAGGGCCAGAACACCCCACACAACAAAAGAGAAAATAAAACACGCCTGGGCTGGCAAATGGCCCTGGGGAGAGCAACCGCTCAGGCTCCCTCAAGGAAGGGGGTCTGTGAGGCCCCTGGGAAAATTGAATTCCCCCAAATGCCTGTGAACCCCAGGATTCTGTCTTAGGATTCGCCCCCCAGCAGGAGTCGTGTTTAGGATGTTTTCAACCCAACAGAGGAATCAAGACGTCCAGCGCAAGTAGTTTCCAATTTCTATGGCAATAGAGCCCTCGGTCTCCTCATACAGAACCTCACATAGAACCAGCTGCAGAAAACCAGGGTGAGCAGAGCTGTTGCAGCTGGTGCAGCCACATGGGGCTTGAGCCCCTGATGCACCACCTCTGCCTGCCCCTGTTCCCTTCCCCCAGGGCCCTGCCACGGGACCCTAACACTTAGGAAGCAAAGCCTGAAACCCACTGACCTGCAGCCTCCAGGGGCCTGAATGGATTGTTTTAAAAATCTCAAGCCCCGGTTGCCCAAATCAGTGATTTTCAACCAGTGTGCCGTGAGAATCTTTTTTTTTTTTTTGTAGAGACAGAGTCTCACTTTATCGCCCTGGGTAGAGTGCCGTGGCGTCACACTGCTCACAGCAACCTCCAGCTCTTGGGCTTAAGCGATTCTCTTGCCTCAGCCTCCCTAGTAGCTGGGAC
>CAUYON010130023.1:0-22537 GCA_963573935.1 Arctocebus calabarensis | reverse complement strand
TGGTTCTCTATTCTGTTCCAGACATCCACCTCTCTGTTTTTGTGCCAGTACCATGCTGTTTTGATCACTATCGATTTATAGTACAGTCTCAGGTCTGGTAACGTGATCCCTCCAGCTTTGCTTTTATTTGTAAGTAGTGTCTGCTTCGTTTTATATGGAACCAGAAGAACTAGCCTTTTATCTTTTTTTTTTTTTTTCTGCTGTACCAATCACAATCTCTAGGTGGTTTGTAACCATAATACCATAAATAAATTGCTAACAATAAAACTTTTTATAAATTGAAAACTACCAACATTTGGTAAGATCAAGAAGACATATAGCTTTAGTGTTTTTAATATGAAAAGAAAAATTGTGGTACCAATTACTGTCCTGAATTAAGAAAAAAACACTCAAAAAGCACTACAAAATAAACAACAGTTTCCAGGCATCAGCACAAAGCTAAAGGGATTTCAATGGCCTCATTACTTTTATTACCCTGCTTTGCTCAGCCAAAACTACTGCAAGATTGTGTTTTGGCACAGGATTTGTCCTGGTACTTGCAGAAATGTGGGCAGAGCATCAGCTCACCTGGAATTAAGAGAGCAGGCATGCAAAATCAGAACATAGAAAATGCTATGCTTAGATAGGTATTCTGCTTTATGGAGACAGGAGAGAAAGGTATTTACCAGGAATGGCAGATTCAACCATAATAGTCAAATCTTGCCTCATCAGATAATTTGGTTAAAGTATCTGAGACTTTTCTCATTGCCTTACCTTTTTTGAATGTCCTATGTCTTGGCATTTGTATTCTAAAATAGAAAAAAAACGATGCATGCTTTTGTTAATTTTAACAACGGTAGAGTAGCAGAGTAATTTTTAAGAAATCAGCCTAACTGAGAGAACATGCTCCACATTCTGCTAAAATTTTCTCCTGCACTTGAAGGTCACAGTGATTAACTGTGCTGTGTCATTCTGGAGTTGCACAATTATCCAATAATCAGGGATTCCACCCAGAGTTGCCATGACTTAACTAAGGGGCCCCTTGTTCCCACTTTTCCTAAATGTGTAGTCTCTGAGGACACAAGACAGGAGTTCTTTTAAAGATGAACTGTCTTACTGAGTTAAAAAAAAAAAAAGCAGTGAGTAATTAGAATTAAACAAGAACTAAATATCCTCCATCTAATAGTCAAACCACCTGGCCCTTTTTTCATTTCAGTCCCGTAAAACTAGTAGATTTTTCAGTCTGTGTTAAAATTATTTTTTTTCTTATTTAAAAGATTTCCAGCACACTAGTACATGAAAAGAAAATATTGCTCATTCAATACTGTCATAGTGTTATTATATTTTCAATTATGCATCGTTTTATGCTGCCTTTTATAATTTGATAAGACAATAACTAAATGCAGGGGTATTTATTTTAGGGAGGGAGACGTTGCTAAAATCTATGTGGAATTTAGCATACAAATTGTTTCTCTTACTTTCCTGTGATGAAAAAAAAAATAACCTAATCCTGTTCAGGGGGTGGGATTTTATATATATGTGCAATATGTAAGATCTCAGGGAAATAATATTTAAGACACATTTGACCTTCACTTAACCAAATTTGTAAAATTATTAGTTCTAACTGAAAGCACATACCCATGAAAAGATCATTTTTAATAAAGATCATTTGCATTTGGATTATATTAAAGTATTTCCTCCAGAAATTCTTTGGTCATTCTACTAGTCAATGCACTTTTAATCACAAGTGGCAGAAACTTTGGGAAGTGTTGATTCCTCTAACAAAGCCTGGGAAGTACAGAGACAGTGCTGAACCCCTGGAACCAGGGCCCTGAAGGCAGTGAGGACCCCTTCCCTTCATCTCTCATGCAACTTCTGGCTGCTTGAAAAGAAAACCTAGTGTGTATGTGTATGTTTTCACAGGGGCTCCCTGTGGGTTCAGGAGCCCAGTCCCTCCCTAGTAATCTCTGTGACCAGGAGCTCAGAGTGATGCTGAGAGACAAAATCTCTGACTAGAAGTTGGCCAGCTCTGTGGGAGTGCTATTCTCTTCCATGACTTCTGACAATAACATTGGAAGCATAAATAGTAAGTCCTAGTAATACTTTGCAATATATTCACCAAGTTTGAATAAGCGCTATCCAAATAAAAGTTATAAACTAAAACTTGCCAGTATTATAGGGCTCTCTAGTTCACACTGCTGGGCCCCAGTGTCTCCTGTTGTCATAGACTTAGGCATAAGTACCATCATTTCCAGCCACTTATTTTGATCTTCCTCTGTCCTGTTTCACATTACCAAGCGTCCTCTGTTCAGTGTGCTAGGCCAGTGACACAGTAGAAACTCCTTCCTTGCACTTCCGCCATTTTGTTCTTTCAGTAACTTCCTACAGTGGTAACGCAAGGCTTTGACACAGAAGACCGGAGCTTGGAACCTATTTCCCCACCTGTACATGACAGGATTTTATCCCAATGTCAGTGACTTTCTCAGTACAGCTTTGCTTTTCAGTACTATTATGAAGACAATATAGATACATACAATACCCTTAAAATGCTTTACCAGATATAAATATTATTTATACCATCAATTTATTCCAATTTCCTTCCTTATAATCATAGAGTGTACCATCTTCCAATATTCTTAAATTTGTAGTCTTCAATCCTAAAGGTTGTTCTTTCAAATCTCAGGGACTCGGAAATTTGGTTGGGTAAGAATTCTAACATAATGAGCTCATAATCCTGCAATAGCATAACTGCTAGACTAATCCAAAATTTCACAATTCTTAGATATTGCTTTTTCTTCCTAAAGTCCTTTACAACACTCTAATATTCTCATCTCTCAACACATTTCAAACCTTACCACAGAATGGAAACCATTTCTAGAGGGAAGAATGACTTGATTATTCAGTGGACCAACCCACTTGTGAAGAAACAAGTCTTTCTGGGGCTTTAAGGAGGATTAAACAGAGAGCAGGGTTTAAACAACATAACAACCCTGCCTCTCCTCGGGGATTGACTGTCTTTGACAAGGACTTTGGAACTTAATAACGTCATGATTCTGCTTATGTCTATCAAGGGGTAGCAAACGGTCTGTTGCCAAGGGCTAGGACAGGTGGTTTTTAATGACCAACGAAATGCTGATGTCACAGATAGACGAGAAGAGGTAAGTAAGACTGATGAAGTAGTCAGTGTTTTGCTTTCAACCACGTTTCCACCTCACATCTCGAGCTGTAAGCTGTCTTCTACACTTTAGCACTTTCACTTGCTTATGACCCCACTGGCCAGCTCCTCCAATGTGCAATTCAAAGAGTTAATCATTGGTGCCTCCTCTCTCACCTCATCCATTTAACTCCTGCCTCCATCCCTCCTTCGTTCCCTCATCTCCACCCTCTCTCTTCCCATCCTTCCTTCTACCCCTCACCCCTCCCTCCCTCCCTCTTTCATTCTCATTCAGTCCTCACCGTCATAGCCTTGTCTATTTCCCACATTCAGACTACTGGAGTCAGAGATGAAGCAAAAGAGGCAAATCCCATAAAGTCTCACACATGCCCTCTCTTACATGACCTTATGCTCTGCCAGTCCTCATCTCCATGTTAAGTGAAAACAGCCTTTACTATTCTTTGAATATCTATCTCTCTGCATTTTTTGTTAAGATGACTCAGGTTAGGGCACTCACCATACTCTGCCATCTCTCCTCATTCCTCATACAAGCACCTTCTTCGTTTTGTATAGCTTAGTTTGTAAAGCTTATCCTTTCGTACTTGTGGGTAAAAGTGTTTTATTAGGTGGTTTTTAAAAATTAATTGTGTAACTTTCTTATTATGCAGTTTTTACCAATAATTGTAATTTGTTTTGCTTAATCTCTTAGTAAAAACACTATATAAATTTATTTCTCGCTTCCCAGGAATTTTGTATTATAAAGACATTCAAGTAAAATACTTAGACCCAGACATGGGTACACACAAAAGCTGTGCTCCTCAAGATTCTTTTACTAGGAGGGAGTGTTTTTTTCACATCTATATAATAATTATACAAGGGCCTGGACTTATGACATTTAACCAAAGGCATCAAGGATAAAGTTTCTTTTTCAGTTTAGGTACAAAGCGTAATTCTGGCTCTTCCGTCTAAGATTGCTATGACATTATGGTTATGAACTCTTGCCTTAAAAGGTGATGATGAAAATATTTATCCACATTTCTTTTAATATGGTTACATAGACTCAATCTTACTATTTCTGAATCCAATGTCCATTTTTAGTTTTTGATAATATCCCACAATTTATGTACATAGGACTGTACTGATTCAATTAAATATAAACCTAAATTACATGATAATTTCATGTCTTAAAATAGGACATTCCTTTTATCTCAACTCCACTTTCCATAGACAGTTTTTTACTTTGTATATCTAATATGTATCCACAAACTACTTTTTGTACTTATATTTATGCATAAAAAATGTACTCATTGTTTTTTATATGATGTGTTTTATGAATGCCTTTGAAACTAGAGTTTAGCAGTATATGTGTTTCTTATGCAATTTGTTATTTTTATTAAAAATTACTTAGATACGTAACATCCAAGCATGTTGATAAAATGAGTTGCTCCTGCAACTCATTATAATATTTTATTTTATAATTTTACCATGTCTTACCAATCCATTCACCCACTGATGGGCAGAGAGGGTAGACATTTTTACTGCTACAAACAACAGTGACATAGGTTTCCTTGTGTACATCTTTTTTCTTTATAAAATTTTATTCAGTTTTCCTTTTTGAACAACATTTCATGTCATGGGTAATTTTTCTTATAACACTTCATGCTGTATAGGACAAAATGCTCTTCAGCCAAATTAAACTGTGAACCCCCCAAAATACTGCTTTACTTTACTTATTATTAACACCTGATGTTTAATAAGATTTACCACCTGAAAATACATAAGAAAAGTAAAAACTATATATTTTTGATTATTCAGAAAGAATTGTAAACATGGTAGTTAACTCAAACAGAAACTGACTGCCTCTTCCACCTAGTGAATGTTCATTTA
This sequence comes from Arctocebus calabarensis, assembly GCA_963573935.1. Lineage (NCBI taxonomy): Eukaryota > Metazoa > Chordata > Mammalia > Primates > Lorisidae > Arctocebus > Arctocebus calabarensis. The sequence goes on along the minus strand of CAUYON010130023.1, from coordinate 17,517 downwards.
TCTGTTAGGACATGTGACAAATGCAATTACATAATTCCTCTAGTAGTATCTTCTTTAAGAGAACATGACAACACACACAAAAATTATCTCTCTTTAAATATAAATGTGTTGTAGAATGTAACAACAGAGTGCTATCGAGTCAGTATATTTCCAAGCTAGCTGAAACACAGTACACTGGGAAAGGATGAACTCCAGGCTTGGTCAGTACTACGAGTAAGAGTACTGCCAGGAAAGTAAACGATAATAAATATAAACATGTCAGATCAACTTCCTGTTTCCAACAGACCTATATTACTTACGTATGCTAGCTTACCTGAGGAGGGACCTGCCACCCAATAGTAGTTGGTTGTTGGAACGAGCACTCAACTAGAATTAGAAAAGGTGGCTTCAAATCTTTCCTGTGTGTCTTACAAATGCTGTATCTTTGAAAAGATCAGGAAAATTATTTGAGCCTTAGATTCTTTGTCTTTAAAAATGAGTACATGGTTGTTCTGAGGATGACATGACATGTTTGTGAAAGTTCTATGAAATTCAAAGTGCTATACACAGGAAATCATTAAGAAAGGTGTCTAACATAGCACAGAGAGAGATGGATGATAAACTACGCCTCATCTGGCAGTCTGCTTCTCTATTCAGGAGGGTTGATGATGATTGAATGTCATGTGCCACTTTCGACTCCTCTGAGATTCCTCCTTTAGTGACACCACTTCCACTGACCTACCCGCATCCCTTAACCTCTAAGAAACAAAACAATGTAATCTTTATCTTCTTTTGTTCCTTTATTGGGTGTACCACTAACCCAGGGCTTATGGGAAGGCAAAAGCTACAGTCATTCCCTTTCAATGAAATCATTTTAGTCTCATTCATTGCATCTCATTCTGTACCTTGGTACCACAGACTCATACTTTCTTCCCATGACAATCTAATGAAAAAAGGATAAAGTGAATTGCCCTGTTAACAGATAAGTGACCATTTGTAATGTTATATAATCCTATCTCTCAACAGCATTTATGAGTCACTATTAATAAAAAATTGTTCTTTTTGACCTCTCATACAGTTGTCTTTGAAGACAGTAATAATCATTTTAACACAATGCTTTATTCCCTTTCTCCAAAAAGCTCTAAGCACCTGGGAGACATTATCTAATTAATCCTAATGCATGCAGAGAGGCTCTGAGGGGGAGTTCAGCAAGACAAAAAAGTCTATAAAGTTCACCGTGACTATCATTAAAATATTATCTGTTCAAATGCATGTACAAAACACAAGCCTTTAGCCACAGGAATTCACTTAAAATAATTTAAATAGCTGTAAAATAAAGTGGATTTCCATTCACAACTATAACATGCTGTAAATTGAACCTGTTATACCAGATTACTTCAAAGGTATATCCTTGATATTTAAGTTATTTGATTCACATGTCTTTCTCTCTCTCCTTACTACACAAAAGGATAAAAGAATATAGATTTGAAGATCTTAATCACTTGCAAATTTCCAAAAACTACTTGATTCAATAGGTATAATCGATTCTACACAGTCGTGGTCCTAATTTTCAGAGTTTGTGTCATTGAGGCTGCTAAGTATTTGAAAAATAGAAAAAAGTCAAAATTCTTTTGACTGGATTATACTTAAAAAGTGTTAGACTTGAGTAAATGGAATAGTCCTACCTGAAGATGTTTCCAGAAAATAAATAAATTAGCTTGTGTTCTTTGTGCTGAGTGAGGGCAAGGGCACAGATTGACCATATTTTAGCTTAGTTAATCACATATAACAAGAAAATCAGCATACAGAACACAAAATGAACTTCGTTTACTGATCTCCATACTGTGGCACTTTCCAAAGAAACTCATGAGCCCGAAAGCCAGGCTGAAGGGAATCTGCTGACACAACTTTCTCAATATACAGTTAGTATATTAAGACTTGGGAAGAGCAAACACAGGTACTAACTCTGTATATTAACACAGCTGAGAATTGTAACCAAAGTTCACTTTAATCTCACTAAGTGCAACATTTCGTATTTTACTTCTTCTGCGGACGCCTCATCCGATGCCCTAATCAATTAAGCTATGTAAAATCTCCATGTTATGTGTTCCATTATTAAAATACTATCATTCATTTCTTCTTTGGCAAGATTCATCATTCTTATAATTAATGCCTCAACATATGAGTGTCCCACAACATTGTGAATTTCATGAGATCAAGGATAACATCTCTCTATTCGGTTTTTAACTGGCATATTATTTGACATAGTACTTATAGTAGGTCCCCCCTTCTCTGTAGTGGATATAGCATAAGACCAGTGGATCCCTGAACTTGTAAGTAGTGCCAAACTATTTATGTATACTATGCACAAATTTATTTTTCTTTCTTCACAAATTTCATGGTTATATTTGCACCTATTGTAGATCATAGCAAACTCAGCATAGGTCTTTCTTTATACTCCTTAAGTTAAGAACTTTGACATTTCCCCTAAAAGAAGCACTTTGTGGCTTCTCTTGGGTCTATCCAAATTGCCAGCATCCCTACTCTTGCACTTTGGGGACATCATTAAGTCAAATAATGATTCCTGGAATCCAGCACTGCAGTGCCCTGACAATTGATCATGATGATAGCTACTAAGTGACTAAGTAGTGGGGACTAAGTGGGGACTGAGCCTGCGGGGTGGACAGGCTAATCCAGAGGAAGATTCACATTCCAGGATGGATGGAACAGAATGGTGTGTGACTTCATCATGCTACTTGGGATGGTATACTATTTAAAACAGAAGTTTTTTTTTTTTAATTTATTTCTAGAATTTTCCACTAACTATATTTGGACTGTTGTTGACCACAGGTAACTGAAAACATGGAAAGCAAAATCAAGGATAAGAGGGGACTACTGCAATTTAGTCTAACGGAGGGATGGATGAAGGCTTTGGCAGATGGAGAGAGTAGCTGTATTTGTTGCCTTTGCCTTCAGGTTCTCTTCAGGAACCCAGAGGTCCTTTACATGTCTAAGGAAGAATCTAGATGAAATAGAAGGGGAGAGTCACAAGAGCTTCCAGGGCCTCCATTACATCTTTCCAGGGACACCTCCATATATTGTTTTCAGCTGAAAATTCATTGAATTCTTACTTTAATTTGTTTAATATTTTTTATCATTTACTATATGTTAGAAACAATGGTAGGCCATTTGTGAACCATCATTTAACTCAAAAGAGGTACATATACAAGTCTTTCCTTGCAATTTTAAATATTACAATTTCTACAAAAGTAAAAATAAATACAGAGAATTTACTCAATTTTCAAGGTCATGACAACTTAGAAACAAATTTTGACTATAATAACATGAGCTTTAAAAATTGTAAGTCTAAACAATAAATACAACAAAACAATTTATTTTCAAACCAATCCTACATGCTATCTTTAAGAACATTTGATAAATCCCTAACATATTGTGTTTATTAAGTTTTCCAGCTATAATAATCGATACAGTCCACAGAAAGACTTCAAAGGATTGAGACACACAATTAGGAAAATTATCCTGACAACATTAAGCACTTTCTCTGTAAATTTCCAAAAGCTACTCTCTTTTTTCTTTGCTTATTTTCCTGTGGACAGCTGAACTTTCCAAAAACTCTTAATTTCACAGTGAAAATTGCTTTCAATCAATTGGTAAGCATCTCAGATATATCAAGATAGAATCAGTGACTTGCATAACTTTCCTTTTATATTTCTTTATGAAGACACCAGAATATACATCTGATATTAACATTTTCCTTCCTCACACATCCTGCCTCAGGGCTTTCTTTCCCCTTCCAGTTTCACTTTCCTGTCCCTGAGAAAATCCATCCTCAACTATACTATTTTCTCCCTTCCATCCAATATATTTTTCACATCCTTTCTATACTCAATGAATTTTAAAGTGCTATGAAGTAAAGCGTCTTGACGACAAAGTTGTGATGAATGTTGGGTCCACTTGTATTCAAAATATGTATAAAGAGTGATGATTGAATCATTCCATTTCTTGCCAAAAACTCAAGTCCTCAATCAAATTGTAGATCATTTTCTCTTTATACAGTATTTTGAATGATCATTTCAATGTATTTTCCCAGATTTAGAAATTTCATTCTGGCATACATAGATTAGAAAAGTCATATTTCCTTGTTATTGGTATTCTTGAGATTCAGAAGGGCATATAAGTCTATTCTGAATACTTTCATGTTTATTTTTTGATCCTGGTTTCCATCCTTTCCTAAGTTTTAGACACTTAACTTTTCGTGTGCCTACTCCTACCTAAATACAGTCTATTCTCCTTCCACTTATTCTTTTTTGTGTGTGTGTGTGTGTGGTTTTTGTCCAGGGCTGGGTTTGAACCCGCCACTTCCAGCATATGGGGTCAGTGCCCTACTCCTTTGAGCCACAGACACTACCCCTTCCACTTATTCTTGTTCTTCATAATCTAATGAAGATCTGTTACTTTTATTAATGATTTATTAGTGGACATTTATAATTAATCGTATATACTCAGTTCTTTGTTTTTTTCCTACAAAGTGACAGTAAATTATTTAATAACACATTTTAGACTGTCCCGTTTTCCTCATCTCTAGCCATCAGCACGAAGAATCACTCTACAAAATTTCTTTGAAATGTCTTAGATATTTCCTCAGTTATTTTAATTACTTCAATTAAAATAACTTCAATTTTTGGAATTGGAAAATTTAGAAAATGTGCTTAATTGTTTTTGTTTTTAGAAAACAACTTGTTTCATTATTGTTTGTTAAATATTTATCTTTGAAATACTTATGATTAAAGATATCAAACATGCACAGATCCACAGAATACATTGAAAAATTAGTATTTGTGATGATGCCATGTCTGTAATTTTACATAATCATATTTTTCATCAGTCACATATGACATTTAAATGTTCTATTTAGACTCGGCACCTGTAGCTCAGTGGCTAGGGTGCCAGCCACATACACTGGAGCTGATGGGTGCAAATCCAGCCCGGATCTGCCAAACAATAATGACAACTACAACCAAAAAATAGCAGGGCATTGTGGCAGTTGCCTCTAGTCCCAGCAATTTGGGAGGCCAAGGCAAGAGGATCAAGGCTTAAGCCCAAAGTTTGAGTTGCTGTGAGCTGTGACTCAGGGCCACATAGTAAGACTCTGCCTCAAAAAAACAAAACAAAACAAAAAAACCACATAAATATGCTATTTAATATAACTTACTTGCCAAGTATAAGTTGGTACTTTAAAAAGACTATAAATACAAGTATTAGTAAATATGATCTAATGTTTCCGCGATGTTTCACTAGGTTCTTTGGGACGACACAGCACCTCAGAAATCATTAGGAGTACCAGTAAACCCTGAAACACATCTATGTGGTGGAAAGCATGGAAACATTAAAAGTCTATTTGCCAAGGAATTTTAATAAATGAGAAGACATGCAATGCATAATACTAAGCAAAAAAAAAAAATAGAATACCAAACTAAATATCATATTCAAGCAGGTAAAGTGTGTGAGTATATGCATAAAAAAGAGAGAAACCAGACTAAACACCTGTAATCTCAATGGAAGTACAGTCTATGAAATATTTTTCTTCCACTTTACAAAAGAAGTGATTTAAATATCAACTTTATTTTTTTAAGGACCAAAGTAAGAACTTTGTATAAGACACAAAAATAGTTTCATTCCTACTTCTAGGATGTAGTTTAATATTCTTTGCATCTTGGGACAACACACTCCGATTCAGAAGTAACAAGAGGAAATCTTTATAGAGAAATGGTACGGAAGCACTCGGATGGGAGCCAGAGGCTCAGAGAGTCCAGCGTTGAATCCTACAGAGATATAAAGAACACAAAAGCTGAGGTAATATAACTGATAACAGATGCCGATGTCCATGTGGCTTTGAAATTGCTCAAATGAATCTGAAGCATAAAGTTACGTCCAGCTGGACTGGTTAGTATTCGGTTCATAAGTCTGAGATCATGAGAGCTCAGACAGGTTTTATCTGAGAAATAACACACCTTCAGTGGCAAGCCCTGTTTAGATTATTTATACAGCCATAAGATGACTATTGTTGGAGGCAGAGTGAGATCGATGGGAGGTCTTCCTCTTTCTTCATCACTGTTAAATCCAGTCCCAAGAATTAGTGCAGTGTTACACAGACTGCTCCTAACTCTGCTTAAAGGTGGGGGCCCTAGAGTTGGGATTGCTCATTGAGTCTTTGAAGATGTGTGAAAAAAATGGAATTTATAGCAGACCCTCTACAAAGGCAGAGCTCGACCTCCTACACTGCTTTCTGTGGTGTGATACTGTGGGGTCCAGGACAACTTCCTTACCTCATTAAGAGTATGCAGTTTGTTCTTCGCACATTTATAAAGTGACTTTCCCCATCTTTATTCTACTCCATAGTCAACTCTCCCTGCTTTTTCACAGATCTATGGAAAGCAAGCTTATACTGACCTGTAACAAACAGGCCCAATACAGGAAATTTTCAGGTGACATGCGTACTTGTTACAAAGATAGCTTCTATTTAGGAAAGAGTCAAGATATGAGAGAGTCCCGATTGAGCATGCAGTCAGTCACAGTCCATTAAAGCCAAGTCACAGAGCGAGTCTGAAGACCTCCCAGAAAAGGACTCATCCGAAGGTCTCCCAGAACAGTACAGTAATCAGATTCTAAAGGCTTCATAAGAAAGTATATCAAGAGGAAATGAAAGCAGTACTGTCCTTTTGCTCTAAACCTAAGATTGGTCATCATGAGCTCTGCTCTGATGTGTAGAACAAGCTGGAGTTTTTGATAGCGATAGTGATACCCCTGTCATTACAATGGAGACCACGGAGCTGCTGCTCTCTCCTTGGCAGCTTTTCAGCAAGCACTTCAGAGATGGGTTTAAGAGACCACTCATAACACGGAGAGGACCTGCGTGCTCGCAGTCCACATCCGAGTGCTGCGGTCCAGTAGTTTCCAAAATCGCGTATCTGCCAGCAGAACTTGGACTATGTATTAAAACTCAGCTTGCTATTCACAGCCCCTACCACTTCTGATTTAGTGAGTCTGGATTTTTTTGCAACTTCAATAAGACCCCAGGTGATTCCCATGCTGCCGGCCAGGAATCACATTTTGAGAAGCATTGCTGCAGACAGAGTTTTGAAATTTGTAACCTGGTTCAGTGACCCCCTGACCTATGTATTATCTTTTTCTCCATTTCTCCCTCCATCTTTTCCTTTTCCTGTCTTTCTTCCTCTTTCCATGAAATATACATACACACACATATATATGCATATGTATATAAATTTGGAAGCTATGTTCATGGGCACTAAATTAAACAAACAAAAACCTTTTATTTGAAGAGTAGGAAAAAGAAAACTAAGCAAATGCATAAGATCAAATCTTTACTATGTAACTCCGAATCTGCTCCTTTGAAACTTACTGTATTAAGAAATGTTAAAAGGCCTAATGTAGAATCTAGAAGGTCAAGTGGTGAAGAGAACATGAGAAACTCTGAAATGAAGCAAAGTTAAAGAAGATTCTTTACTGAAGAACTTCTTAGAATGTTAAATGAGCTAACATGCATTGCAACTCTGCAAGAAGTAATAGTATTTAACATTTACAGAACTTGTATCATTATGAAATTCATTTTAGCAAAACATTAGTGTTCTAGGAATCTAATATGTGAAATAGTACCATAATCCCCAAGGACTCAGATAACTGACTGACTTAAAATAGATATGATCAGTTTTCTTTCAAATCATTTCAAAAGGAAAGATATTATCTGTACAGTAGGACACTGCATATATCCATAAAAAGATTGATTAGTTTTTTAAACAATAATTTTACTCCAACACTTTCAGCTGACAATTGAAGTCAGAGTCCATTAAATCTACTATTGAATCCAGATTCCTCAAAACATGCAGGAAAAAAATGTTAAATACATTATTCTTTTCCCTCTTCTGAACTGGGTAGCTTATTATTAGAATACCTGCTAATTAATTAACTTATTCTGTACTTTACGGATAAGCCAGAGGCTCACAAAAGGTTTACAAGTTTCAATTTCAAGACAGACTCAATTCTTAAATCAAATTTGTGAATTTCATAATCATTTCAATTTAAATCCACATACGCCTCTCTAGTAACATATCAAAAGATTATTAAGCTATTAGGTTAAACATTGGCAATTTACTGAAAAGGGCAGAGATTGATAAGAATTACTGTTAGTAACCTTTGAAAACCATAATGTATCAATTTCAAATTATAGAACATGGTTTAAATGTCATTTATACATTAGAATAAACTGAAACACATAATCACTATCTCCACGAATCACCACTTAGCCTCCTTTCTAATCCTCCAATGCAGATAGAGGTTACGAGGCTACGGACCTTGTTTTCTATTTTGATGAGCATTAAGTGCTTAATTTTGAGGATTTTACTGATCTCTTATAGAAGGGCAGATACAAATTGTTTTCTAAAGAAGAGAGTAAAAACTATGTATTTATAACCACATCTATAAAAATGTCCTCTATAAATGTGATCAATATAAACCAGAGGTGTATAACTGCATACTTATCTCTTTGTATGGCAATACATCATTTCCATTTTTCCATAGCAAAGGGACATGCATTTTTTTCATGTATAGCTCCAGTAATATAAAAGAGATGGTTTCAGACAGAGCAAAACAAGTGAATCAGAAACATACATTGGAATGTATATGACATGTATATTTTAGTAGGATAGTTTTGACATATAAAGAAAATAACTATGTAAAAGTGATGGTACCATAGATAAGAGAGCTTTCCTAAGGAAGGGCCAGCTTTTTGATGAGTGCACAATCTGAACTCAGCTGGATAATTCCAGGCACAGAGACAAAGCTTGTACTCTTCCAAAGAATTAGAAAACTCAAGTTAGAGTGCCTGTGGGGAGTCAAGTTGTAATGAAAAGTGAAAGACTTATTTCTTTTCCTCACAGTGATTATGTGTACTCAACTTTGACTCTACTGATTAAAACAAAGTTTTCTCCTGATTTCATTTCTCTGTTACAGGAAAAAGAAATTCCACCCTTAGCATTTTTCAATGATAATTTGAGGATATTATGGAAAATACTAATAACTGATCAGCACTCAGGAAAATAGGTTAGTATTCTGCCAAAGCAATTGACCTGCAAAGTAGAAGGTCAAAAATACCATTTTTCACTGTCGAGGCCAACAGCCTGTTTAAGGCACAGGTAATGTTCAAGGAGCACTGAGCGAGCCCCCCAGGGGTCTGCAGCCCTACAGTGTGTGCTGAGTCATGACAGTCTGCGTCAGATGCAGCCATGATCTGCATAGTACAGTCCTCAGGAGGAACTGTCAGTCCCGAGGACTGGCCACTCCGTTCTGTATTTGAAGAGGTGTCCATCTCCCAGTAGAGCAGTTACTGAAGGGAGAACTAGTTCACAGGGCATCCCTGACCATCCTGAAGTCAACTGGACATTTTCTGAGATGGGACAGTGATGAGAGTGTAGTTCCGAGTAATATCAACCTGATGTCCTTGGAAACTGTTTCTCTAGTTTTTATATTTGAGGGATTTTACTGCCTTCTTTGAAGAAGGCTTAGAACTTTGCTGAGGGCTGAAAATTTTTACCTTTGTTTGGGTTCTAAAACTACTTTTATTGTTTATGGTGACCACTTAAAATACACAGACCTTCTTATAAAAGCCTACTAATAAGAAGTTGCATGCAACTCTGCTGTTTAACTCAATTATAAAATTACAAAAAAAAAAAGGAAAAGAAAGAAAAGAAATTTCTAAAGATTTTTACAATGTGCCCTAAAGATCATAAACCTCTTCTTTGGCAATCTAAATATAAAATATTGTGAAATTTGCTAAAGGTTATGGGTAGCTGGTAAAGGATTGAAAGCAGGATCTCTTGACTGCTAGTTAAAGTCTCTTTCTACCATAACACACTGAGTCACCTAAGGAAATGTTTTATGTCTAGACTATTTGTCGAGATAGTGATGAACAGAGAACTAGTGTATTTCCTATCTTTTGCAGTACACTACAGGCTGCTTTGCTTTCCCATTTATCAGGAAAGGGAATATTGTGCTTAATAATGTATATGGTACATAGTTGGGCAATATCCTCAATGTATAGTGTCTTCAAGGGAAGAACACCTCTTTTCTCCTCAGTCCTCAATGCCTGCTAAAGACCCTGCACATCTTACATATTCAAAATAGACTTGTCTGGTAGCTGAACATTCTCAAAATGTAAGACAACCTGCTAAAAATCCTCTTCAAACTCCATAATCTTTAAAAGTCATAATTCTAAAAACATATGATCTCAGCTACCATCTGGCTGTTTAGTCTGACAGGTGTTCTAGCAAGTTCTGTTTTAAGAAGTATTATTTAAATATTCTCAAAATTTATCTTGACTACCAAAAGGCTATAGAGCACCTTATTTATTGTGAGTTTATCTGCAAAGTTGGATTTGTTTCTCTTCCTTAAGGAGGCCTTTGAAATCTATAGATAAAAATTTTAGATTAGTTGCTCTCATAGAGGGTAGGATTGAGATGGTAGACAGTCAGGGAAGGTTTTTAAGCACCTTTTAAAATAAATATCCACAATCTGTCCAATTTTTATTTAGTAAGAATAAGATAAAAGCATACTTTTCTATTAAAATATTGTTTAGTTCTCCATCAAAATAAGGGAACTGTTACATATGCTAAATATATCAAAGCATGTTATTCTATTTGGAATTAGCATTATTAACTTCATAGCTTTTAGTCTTTCATCCTTACAGAACATTCCTCTCAAAAAGGGAAACCTAATTTACATGAGTATAAATATGAAAACTTTTTAGAGCTTTCTAGTTTTCACTGGGACACCGTAAGTATTCTGTCTCACTTAAAGTTTATTCTGATTTTCAGTAATTTCTTAGAAGTTTAAAATTTAGAAAATTGGGTATATTTATTCCTGTTAACTAGCTCTTCTATGCCATGATTCAGTTACTTTCAAGATTTCTGGGGGCTAAAGCTTCAAATTTCACTTGCCTACAACCTTTCAGACGTTAGAATTAATTCCAGGTCCACAGGTGTACCACAAAAATGCAGGTGTAAGCAGGTAGGAAATAAACTCTTCAGAGATTGATTTCTGGGTACTTTTTCCATCTGAGTGAACTGAATATTTAAACCAATTTACATTCCCCAAATTCTGTAAGGAATAGAATGAGGACATCTTAGTGAACCAGCTTTATATTTTCTAATTAACACAGTGGTGTTTTGAAGCCCTTGGCAGCTACTGGCTGGGCTACCCATTAATGTGGTTCTGTTATGTGCTCTAGAGCTTCAGAAACCATTCATCCAGGCAGGAGAGCATCACTGCCAAGTGTTATATTTGTAAGTTTCTCTGAAATGCTTCTTTCTGTTCTGGATTGAAACACCATGGCAACAACCAGGTGGGTGGTGACTCACTGTACTATCAAGCACATAATGAGAGGCATAAGAATAGTTGGAGGGGCAGCAAAAGTTCCATTTTGTTGCATTTAACAAAAGCACTGGCCCACCATCATTAATGAAGCCACAATTTGAGTCTAGACTTCTCTTTCCAATGGTCAGCTCAATGTAGCCAAAGTCAATCCATTCCATATATCAGTGGGATGCTCAAAATTATTCAGATGGTGAAACAACATAGTCATTTCATTTATATCATAATTTAGAGATGAGAAGAATTAAAGATATATTGTTGTCAGTTTGTTCAAATAAGGAAAGGCACAAACTCCTTGTTTATTCCTTCCAAATGATTGAAATGCAACCTTTCCTTGGGAAGAGCATATGTATGTGTAGCTATTGATCAGATCAAAATTTAGTTTCATCAAATAATTTTAAAAGGCATTTTAATTCAGTGACTTCATATTCATCCCAAGTTGAGAGATGAACATATTCATAAATTGTTTCCTTTTCCTTTTCATTCATTCTCTGCATAGAAATGAAAGCCAACATTTCTACTTTATGAATAGCAACCAGAATGTTATTTATATTGTCCAGTGTGCATATTTTACAGAAAAATGGTAAACAAATAAACTCAGCTACAAACAAAGGAATTTTCAAACTACGATTATGAGAAAATCTTCATTTTCGCTGGTCTGAGACTAAACTATTTGAAATAATGTCTGTATTTCAAAGCAGGAAGGCAGTGCCAAAATGGTGAATAATAAATCAAAAAATGTCAATAGGATAAAAATAACAAAATATATGTATTTGCATTTAGTTTGGTCTTATGTTTTGAAGATTTTTGCTTATCCAACACAGTTTTAAAGGACAGAAGTCTCCTTTACTGTTTCCGCCACAGAAACCATCAAGCAGCAGCATCCTCACAATAGCATGAGATGATGTGTAGATAATTATCATTAAAATCATACTCCATTCAATTGATAGCATTTGCAAGACGCTGCTTACACTTCCAAATCAAGGGCTAAAGAAAGCTGGATAGATATTTCGAATAACTATAAAGTAGAGAATGCTCCTATAATGATAGCACAATCAGAAGTATATTCACATGATGTCTTAAAATGCGGCCCTATTAACACACAATTACACACCCTGCCCCTGAATGTGTGAACTATTCAAATGAATAAAAGGGTACAAAATGGCAAACTGAGAGTGAATCCAGCAGTAGTAATACAATTTAGAGTGTGAGCCCTTTCTTGTTGGAGTCAGGTTCTATTCCTGTCTGCCTCTCATTTTACTCAGGGAACCTGGGCAGATATTTTGTCCTTCAGGGTCACTATCATGGCTAATACTTCCTATGCTAATTATTTACTTGCAGTGTGTAAGATTCATGTCAGTAAAATAAATACCACTTCCATCCCCTTTTATATAAGAGAAGACAGAGATCAAAGATGTTAAATAACTTGTTCATGGTAACAGAGCTTCTGAACTAAAGAAGTCTTAGCCACATGCTTATACAAGGAGTTCCAGTTCTTACCTGAAAACATGTACATCATAGCTGTCTGCGGTTCATTCAATGATGATATTCAAGTGAAGGCTTAGCACAGAATTTGGTAAATGCTTAATAAATGTATGATGATAATATTAATACTGATACATCAGGAACCAATAAAATCAATATCAATAAAAATGCCCACAAAAATAATTACCTCTAATTCTGGTGAAGTGGAAATTGAAGAATCTCTACCATCTAAAAGCCTATAAATATAACTAAAGCAGTATGCAGAAGAAAATTCATAGCCTCAAACAAATTTACTAAACAAATAAGAACAAAAATATGTAATGTATTCAACATGAGAATTCTAAAAAGAGCTAAAAAACTAAATCTAAGTAGAAGAAATATGCAATAGAGATAAAAGCTAAGAGTAAAGCTTTAAGAAAACTAAAATGAATTACACTTGTGAATGTTAATAAAATCAATAAAGTATTAGCAAATACAAATGCCAAGCACATTAAAAATATTAAAATGTGATCAATTGAAGCTAACTTTAAAAATTTAAGGCTGATTTCCATGAGGAAATATGTTACTAAAAGACGTGTATGAATAGGTAACCCCAGATGAGGTCCTGATAAGGAACAGAAACAAACCTCTTGTAATACAGACCAAGCCACTGGATATTTTATCCAGATCATAAGTACACACTGTACCATACATGCATGTGTTTGGGGGAAGGGTGAAAATGGGTGTGTATATACGTGTAATGCATTCCCAGTAATTACACAGAAATTATTTGCAATTCAAAAAATGCTTGAGATCATCCATATTTGTAAAAAGATTGCTAAGGGCTAATGTCCTATTGTATTAACTCACAACAATTAGAACAGTGTGATTCCATGTAGCAATAGAACCTATGTATGGGCCCATTGATACATGGTGTTATCACTATTGCTAAGTGCTGATTTTCAAATTATTAGGTTTTAAATTTTTATTGGTTACATTTAGAAAGTTTATTTGTATTTTTCAAGTATGTATGTATCTATGAAGTGAACACTATATAACTTTTTAAAACAGATAATAAGATCTTATGAAAGAATGTCCTTTTTGATATGAGAAACACAGCATATACATATGAGAATCAAAGGGCTCCTGACTATTATATATGCCTGTAAAAAACTACCTGAAAGAGAATTTATATTTAAAATTATCAGAGCTGTCAGGGACCTCCTGAGGCAGGCATGATAGAACTGTTGCTTCAATACCTTTGGTTGTAAGTATAGCAATTTATATCGTATTGAACTCCTCTCTTAATTTGCCTTTGATGAAAATGGAAAGCATCAATGTACACACAGTTCTAACAAAGGTGCCAAGTTCTAGTGTACACACCTATTAAAATGAAACTTGCTGGGTGCATTGCATTAAAGTTTTTGATCACGTAAATTGCTTTTGAATCTAGTCTTACCTGCGCCAGTTATAGAATAGCAAATCTAAACTAAATTCATGGTATGGGACTGTGTATTAAATATGCCAATACTTACCTACAATCCATCCTACACCTTATATTTGCTTTGGGGAATGTGCAATTTAAAGGTCCTGTTCAGTTTGCAGGTGGAAGCTGGAGTCTACAGAAATCAGTAACCAAGTGAAAATGAAAATTTTCACATCAGCTGAATCGTAGGCCATCTTACTAAATTACTCAACATATTTTAGCCTCCATTAAATTAATGTGATATTTATGGTCAGCTTAATTAATTCAAGATCCTAATGAGAAAGGAGTTTTTAAAACCCCATTTTCACTGTTCTCAATTCAAATAAGCCTACATCCCCTTCAGGAGATGCGTGTAGGACAGACGAGGACTTCTCCATCGGTGACGAGCTTCCCACAAGGTCAGACATGGAGTTTCCATTTCCTGTTCTTCCATTTACTTTCGATCCTTTGGAGATCTCTGTTGCTTCCATCGCTCTATGGAAATTTCTTGGTTTTACTACAATCCAAGAATATTCTAGAATTTCAAAGGCCAGTTGCTATCCTAGTCTTTGGATAAATGTTGGTTTAACAAGATATTCAAGGATCATCAAAGCCTGAAGGTGAGATTATGTCACTTCCAAGTTCCAAGTCTGCCTCCAAATGATATTTTGTGCATTTGGGGGATAAAAGTTGTTTAATGTGGTTTAATTCTATGTAAATTTTTGTTAGACCTTTCCAAAAAGGTGAAAACTTACTAAAAATCTTCAAATTGCATATATTTTTAGGAGCCAATATCTAAAAACTCAGAGGGGGGAAAAACAAGATATCTTGCGAAATATTAGCATTTGAAAAGTAAATTTCCCTGGAGCTAGTTTATTACATTCAAGAAGACAAAGGCTATTGATGCAAAATTATCACCAGAAGCTTTAGCGTCCAAGGCTTTCCATGTCAGATGTCATTAAAGGACCAAAAAATAAAGCTTCATTCTTCAGACGATAATACTCTATGGCAAAAAAAAAAAAAAAAAGTTCTAAATCTTCTGAATTTTGTGACTATATGGCATCATATATCTCTTCCTGCTGGTGAAGTCTGTGTGACTCTGTCATTAAATTAGGAAGCGAATGCTTCCTCCCTCTCATCACACCGTGAGCACTTGCCACCTCGCCTGGCAACGGGATGTTGAGTTAACCAGGGCAGGGCAGGGGTTCAGGTCTGAGGTAGGGAGCTTGCTAGTTAGACAGTATGAGACAGAGGCCTGTCAGTTCCAGCGTGACCAGAGTTCTCTCAGGAATACTAAGTTGCAAGATAAGAACAAAGCTTTGATAAGCCAAATGCACTTTGATAGAACATCAACTGAATTTAGTACCGAAGAGCAACATTTTTAAAGGTTCTAAATTTTAGCTGGAGGCAGAGGAAATACCAGAAGGAAAATAAATGAAAGCGGCTTGCCACTTCAAAAGCTAATCTTTGTAATGCTTTCATTAGCAGTTTAAAAAAACCACATACACACTTTTGAAGTAGAAAAGAAATGATTTTGATTACTGGTTGCTATAAGGTGTAGTTTAACTTCACCGTCTTTCAAAAATGGGCAAGGTCAGGGATTTCTTTTACTGGGTGTTGGGATTGTAAAATATTTTGTTTGTAAAAGAACCAAAATAGATATATAAGAGGGAGATTAGCTGATGAACTGTTCATTTAGTTCCCTCAATAAAAGATAAGTGTCTATTATAGTCAGAGTGAAAGAGGAGAGGAAAGGTTCTTTCTAAAGCAACGTCCATCCCCTTAGGCTGGATGCAAAGACACTTTTTTTCACTTATAAACAAACATAGTATGAAAATACTTGGACTTGACTGTAATGAAATAATAATGGAAATGGCAACTGGGAGAATCTACAGTCTTTTTTAAACTTTAGCAAAGGTTATAGGGGATGAAAACAAGTGAAAAATATTATTAGTTTAGACTAACAAGGAAAATATTTGTGTTGTAAGCCACAATATGTAACCCAAATGCCATACAAGTTTGTAAACAATAAAAAATGTAAAAGAAAATTTCATGTCCCCAACAGCTTTAAGATTTTCTACCCAAAGATCTGGCCTTAGGAAAAGTCCTGCCTGCCAGTTCCAATGTGGGTTTTGTGGCTATCAAATCAATGAAGCTCTGGATATAACATGTGGGCTGAGGTACAGCAGAGAATTCCTAACTGTGCTGTAACCCACATGATATCAATCTTAAGGAAGAAACAATATCCAGTATTTACTTTTTTAATACGAAGTGATTCTAAACTGTTTATGGTATCACAACATCATGCTTTTCAAAACAGGTTTCTTACAGTTTGCTATTATTATTCTTTTCTTTAATACTGTCATCCAAAGCCTTGTCGGTGAGTTCCCCAGTCCACTGGGACACTTGATCCGCCCTGTCTCCTATCACGGGGGAACCCCACACATCCCCAACTCACACGCAGTGCAAAGATACTGCGACTGTGTCTTGAATTTCTTGCCTACTAACAATGTGAAAGAAAAGATGGTTTAGTCATACTTAAAAATACAGTTGAGTTTGAATGGTGGCGCAAAAGATGTGGGACATTTTGAGCAGAAGCGGCATAAATTAATCAATAGTGGGAATTGTGACGAAAACAGTGGCTAACCTTTACTAAACACTTCTGTGTATCGGCCACTATTAGTCATGCACAGGGTCACGCAGCAAGCGGGGTGTCTGTGAAAGAGCAAGTATGTTTGTGTATCTTAAGAACTAAACACTAGAAACTGCGAAAGAGTCGCTGGGAGTGATTTGGCAGGGAAGCTGATGCAGGCTCCTGAGTGCCAGGGTAAGATGAGAATAATACTTTTTTTTTTTAAAATAATTTTATTGAATCATAATTCTGTACATTGGTGCAATCATAGGGCACGATTCATATACATTCAGAAATGTTTTGAAAACCAGATTTGAAGCGACGGATGTTAGTTTTTTTTTTTTTTTTTTTTTTTTTTTTTTTTAATAATTTTTTTGAATAATAATTATTTAAATTTGTGCAAAAACAGGGCCAGATTAATATACATTGTATAGTAGTTTTCATGTATTTGATTTCTCAATTTTTCAACTTCATTATATGCATAATCAGGATCCACATAGTTATATCTTGGAGT
>CAUYON010130021.1:0-30378 GCA_963573935.1 Arctocebus calabarensis | reverse complement strand
AGGGTCAAACTTTACTGTGCATAAGAATCCCCAGGGTAGGCTGCTTTAAATGCAGATTCCTAGGCCCACATCTGATTTACTAGATCTAGAGTGGGACCAAGGAATTTGCATTTTAAGAAACACCACAGGCAATTCGGGACAGGTAACATTTGACCTCGCCTTAAGAAGCCATGTTTCTTTTTTTTTTTTTTTTTTGTAGAGAAAGAGTCTCACTTTATCGCCCTGGGGGGAGTGCCATGGGGTCACTGCTCACAGCAACCTCCAGCTCTTGGGCTTAAGTGATTCTCTTGCCTCAGCCTTCCTAGTAGCTGGGACTACAGGCGCCCGCCACAGCGCCCAGCTATTTTTTTGTTTTGCAGTTCGGCCGAGGCCGGGCTTGAACCCGCCACCTTCGGTATATGGGGCCAGCGCCCTACTCGCTGAGCCACAGGAGCCGCCCAGAAGCCATGTTTCTAAGGATGACAGCTCAGCATCTCTGCCACAGCCCTGATCCCAGCAGGATAGCTTCCCTTGGACAAGAGTAGCAGTCCCCAGACTTCCCTCAGTGCATTAGAAAGCAACCACAAGTTTCTGTAAGCACACTTTGCTGGAATATTTTCTGGGGTTAATCATTACAAAGATCTCATTCAGATGCTAAGTTTCAGCCACACTTTTCCATGGCTTGGTATAATTATGGGCGGAAGTTCCTGTTTTGGGTGTTCAACAGCAGCCACAAACCGTGACTGACAGATTGGACAGGTAGGAGTTCCAGAGAAAATACCAGCTCTCACGGAGCTTTGTGAGCTGGGAAACTGGCCAGTTCCTTCCCCTGGGCCTCATCTTTCTCATGGGTAAGGGAACTATGCCTTGCCCCTCGTAGGTGTTATGAAAATAAATGACAAGATGACAAAAAAACTACATTGTGGAATGACATGGCACCTTTGAGAGACAAAGTGAGGATTTAGCAAAGGGCTCTGCCACTGCTGTGAAAACTGTGCTGTCTTCTAAAAGGCTCACCTGGAAGAGAAAGACACCACCCAGCATAATGCAAATACTATGCAGTGTGTTGAACCACGTGCTCCACCAGACAACTCCTCAGCCAGCAGCGCACTTCACCTTCACAACCCTTTGGTATAAGCTAGTAGGTTACATAAGTTCCACCAAGGAACAGGGAGCAGAGATTCACAGAGCTTATCCTGGGGGTTTAGTCCACAGAAAGGATACATAGTCAGGTAAAGGAAAAATCTAAAGCAGAACCAAGATTTATGGATCCCACCCAAGCTCCTTCACTTTTATTATTATTTTTTTATTTTTTATTATTTTTTTTTTGAGACAGAGCCTCAAGCTGTCACCCTGGATAGAGTGTTGTGGCAACACAGCTCACAGCAACCTCCAATTCCTGGGCTCAAGCCAGTCTCTTGCCTTTGCCTCCCAAGTAGCTGGGACTGCAGGTGCCCACCACAATACTCAGCCATTTTTTGGTTGTAGCCATCATTGTTGTTTGGCAGGCCTGGGCTGGATTCGAACCCGCCAGCTCAGGTGTACATGGCTGGCACCTTAGCCCATTGAGCCACAGGCGCCGAGCTGCTCCTTCACTTTTAAAAGCTGTATCTTATAGTAGCATGGTAAAGTATCAGGTGACTCAATTCATTACAAGATGAGTTTAAATTCCCCTTTGACTCTCCCTCTGAAAATATCTGCATTCTTCTAGGAGGGATTCACTGCTTTGGATTTGGTGAAAATGTTTTAAGACCTTGCTCTATGCATACACACATGGATAGTTGTACTCCTGGGGAACATCTTAGTGATTTTATGTATATGAGGTATAATAGTTAAGTTCATGAACTCATCCTAGAAAAATTGCACTACATACTCACTGCCGAATATCTCTATGGTCACCTTTGAAGTAGTCCCCGCAGGAAGCTATGTACCCACCCCAGCACCTAGTCCACCCTTCAGAGCAATTTTGGAACTGTTTTTCTGGAATGATCATGGGAGCTGTTATTGTACAGCACACAGAAACATACAGCAAATAATGAATGCCACCCAGAAAGACATTGACACATGTTGATACAAACACAGCTGAGAGACACTGATATACCAAGGTTATGAAACTTTACTAAGTTGTTTATACAGTGCTGTAAGCACATATGGTGGCAAGTTTGTGAACTTAATTATCAGATTGCATATGATGACAGCTCTGATGGTCATTCTACGCTCATACCTGTAATCCTACTACCCTGGGAGGCCAAGGTGGGAGGATTGTTTGAAGTGCAGGAGTTCAAGACCACCTGAGCAAGAGTGAGTCCCCATCTCTACTAAAAATAGAAAAATTAGCTGGATGTTATGGCTGGCACCTGCAGTCCCAGCTACTCAGGAGGCAGAGGCAGGAGTTTGAGGTTGCTGTGAGCTAGGCTGATGTCATAGCACTAGCCTGGGCAACAGGGTGAGACTTTCTCAAAAAAAAAAAAGTTTAATGATTTAACGCAATATATACAAAATAGTATCATTTCAACATGTAATCAACATTAGATATTATTAAGGAGGTATTTTATGTTCCTTTTTTTGGACCAAGTCTTCTAGCACATCTCAATTCAGAGAGCTACATTTCAAGTGTTCCATAGCCATTTATGTCAATTACTGTATTAGACAGAGCAACCCTGAGGATTAAGACTGAAAAAGTCCATTAGAGGCATCCTTGTAGTTTACATTAAAGTGATTAAGTGAGCATAGTCTGAATATTTAAATCCATCCTTCATCCGCCCCAGCCCATTGTTCTTAACACAAGCATATTGTAACTTCATTTGATCCCACCCACTGATGTAGATTAATCTTACTAAAGCACAGTTTGGTTTGGATTATTTCCTGGAGAGGGTGTTGCTGCCAGTAAAGACTTTTAGAAGGAGATGACAGTTAAGGCAAAACTCAGAAGGCAGGTAGGAATTGGCCAGAGGGTCAGAGGACACATGTGGGCCACGGTGTGGCTGGAATAGGCAGGCACACAGTGAAGCAGACCTCAGATCCTGAGGGGACACAGAGGCCCTGCTGAGAATATGGATTCCATTCTGACAATGATGGAGATTCATCCCACATGTCAGCAGGAAGTAGGAAAGAAAGGCAGGAGGCAGGGAAAGTGCAGGATCCAGATAAAAAATAAAGAGGGCTGAAGCTTAGGCAATTTATTCATTCATTTACTCGCTCCACAAATATTTATTGAGTGCCTCCTGGGTGCTAGCTGATGTCCCAGGCATTGGAGAAAATGAGACAGACAAAACCCTCTGCTTCAATGTGTTATGGGGAAGGAGGTAGATGGTGAATCAATGAGGATGATCCTCAGGTTTCTGGCTCTACCTGGTGAATGGTGTGACCATTCTCTGAAATAGATGTTTAAATGAGTGGCATTCATTATAGGGGCAGAACAGGTGGGGGTGGGGGAAATGTATGGGCTCAGCTTTATCTTAAATAAGGTTTGGAGTATTTGCGGGTACTCAAGTGAAGCTATGCAGCAAACTGTTGGATGTGCATATTTGGAGATCAACAGAGAATTCTGGAAAGGACACACAGATGCGGCACCCATGGCGTATAAACAGTATGAAATCCCTAGGGAAGGATGGGTAATTCTGAGAAGACATACGGAAGCAAGAGTCACAACTCAAATGACACCAGGGCTCAGGCGAGCTGTGAATGTGTGTGAATTGACCATACATGAAACAGAGTGCTGGGTTCATGGCTAACTAGAATGGATATGCTCTGTCTAAGGCAGCAAGAATTGGTCTGTGGGCCACTGGTTTGCAATTCTTAGACCTTTGAAACTCCTCTCTGCTTCATGTCTTATTTTTTAACAAAGATGTTTATGCCAGGTTGCTAGCTGTTCTGAAACCCCATTTCCTCTGCTGAGATGCTCACTATGGTTCCTAGCCTCCATTGCCAGTGGCCCTGTGGAATATGAGTTTCTAGCCAGCAGAATTTGAGCTCCATTTCAGGCCAGAGCCTTGAAGAAGAGGATGTCCCCCCTCCACACTCCCTCTCCTCTTCCTCTGGCTAGATGTCCATGATAATAAAGGATAGGGGCCATTAGAGCCACAAGTTGGAAGGAATTAGGGTCTGTGTATCTCTGTCTGTCGTGAGGTCACCTACCAACCAGGGGATTTACTTTTGGCTATTATGGAAGTGAAAAATAAACTTTTGTTATGTTTCAGCCATCACACACATTCGGTCCTGTTTGTTATTGCAGCCTAATGCATCCATTTCTAAACCAAACTTGTCCCGATTGTGATCTCTATGAGGTTAGTGATTTTACAGTTCACTGATGCATTCTTAATGCATATCCCAGGACACAGCAATGAGGAGACACATAATAAAGTTTCTTGACAATGCTAGCTATGTTTCATTGAGCATCTGTTATGCACCAAATACTGTGCCAAATCTTTTATATATTGTGCATTATTTCATTTCAGGTAATGACAACTCTGTAAGGAGGGCTCTATTGTTATCTTTTTTCCTTGATGAGAAAATTGAGGATTAGATCGCTTATAGATAGTATTCATATTTAAGCAGGGTGAGTCCAGATTCTGCTGTCTAAAACACCAGTCTGTAGACATATGCCGACTCACCTTCACATTTTAACTCATGTAATTTCTCCCATGAAAGATGCCCTCAACCCCTCCTCTCCATGTATTGAAGCCTGTCTTCTTCCTTCCCAGGACCCATCAATCATTCTATCCTTTAATTAGGCCAGCAGGAATTTCACATATATCATTACTACAACAGGGATTCCATATATTTATCTGCCTCTAGAAAGAAGTTACCTTGAAAGTAGCACAATTTCTTAGGCATTACTCTTCTTCTGTGTTCCTTAGAGTAGAGGGGAAGCTGGAGAACCTACCATGTGTCAGGCACTCTAGGCACGGAAGGACTCCACTGTGAATAAGATAGAGGCAATCCTTTCTCTTGAAAAGCTTAGTTTGGGGAGGGGCAGACAAACAATATGAAATGCATCTCAGCTACAATGTAACCTCTGCATTATCAGAGACAGAAGAAAAGCAAAGGAACCAATTCTTCCTGGAGAAGGAAAGAAAGGACTCCCAGAGCAGCTGATCTTTGATGAGCTTCTGAAGGATGTGTAGGAGTTCTCCAGTTGTTTAATAGGGGGTCTTAATTAGTGGCAAAAGCATACACAAAAAGTGTGGATGTGTTAAGATGCAGGAGCTGTTCCAGATGAGTGAGGTGTTGACTTGCTCCAATGTATTCTTTCATTGACTCATTTATTTCCTACTGAGTAAACCTAGAATATGTCAGGCATTGTGCTAAATGTACAAGATTTAAAAGTGAGAAAAACAGATATGATCCCTACTCTAGTGGAACTTAAACTCCATTAGGGATGGCAGTTGATTTCAGATCTCCAACATCATGGGTGAGTGAGAAAGGAGGATGGGATAGCCAGATACACGAAGGAGAAGTTGGAGAAGTGGGCTGGGCTAGATGGTAAGAGACTTCTGACACTTAGGGAGAAGGAAAGTACCCCCTTGTGCTGGCACCAACTTCTGCCTCTCCCGCCTCCCTGATAGCACTCAATTTCCTCAAGGCTTCTCACCACCATGATGCGTAATAAAGGCCACTATCTCTTCCTGGAATGAACATGACGGTCTTCTAAAGGGCCTCTCGCTTCTCATCCCCTATGCCCCACCCATCATCCCAGTGCAAACAGTGATCATTCAGAAATGATTTTATGTCCTGTGTTAGACAGAATTCTAAGATGGTTTTGTGATCTCCATTTCCCTAGTGATTACATTACATTACCCAGCAAAAGGGATTTTACAGATGTAGTTAAGGTTACTAATCAGTTGACCTTAAGATGAAGAAATTATCTAGGTGCGTTTTCCTAATCAAGCACTTCAAAAGCACAGAGTTTTTTCCAGCTAGTGGCAGAAGAGGAGGATGGACAGATTAGAAGCAAAGGAGGACTGGACCAGTTTGACGTGCTGTTGGTGGCTTTAAAATGGGGGAGGGGCTGTGTCCCACAGAAAGGAACTGACAGAGACCTCTGTTGCTGAGAATGACCCTGGCTGACAGCCAAAAGAGAATAGGGACCTCAAACCTACAACTGAAAGGAACTGGACACGGACAACTTGAATGGGTCTGGAAGTAGATTTTCTCCTTGAACCTTCAGATAAGAGCTCAAACCAGCCAAAACTTGGCTTTTGTCCTGGGACACTCTGAGCCGAGAACCCAGCAGGCATGACTAGCTGGATTTCTGACAGAATGGTGAAATAATACATAGGCATTGTTTTAGGCCACTAAGTTTGCAGCAATTTGTTTACACAGCAATAGAAAACCAATAAACCTTCAAGGTTTCCAACCCTCTAATAAAACTATTGTGGACTTACCAGGTCCAGGCATTTAATCATTGTAACAGTTGTATTAGGCAAGTATTTTCACTATCATGATTTCACAGATGAGGAAACTGAGGCCCAGCAAAATTAAATATTTCTCCTAAGGTCACAAGAGCTAGTAAGTGAGCTGAGATTTTTACTTGGCCATTCTGACCTCAGATCTGCGTTTTATAGGTTCTTGTTGTTCTTGAAATAAATCCAAATACGTTAGCATAGAATTAAAAGTTTTTTAGATCCATTCCTGTTCAGTTCATTTTTATAATAGACACTTCTTTCACTTAAACTCCTTGCAACCCCAGTAACTACCATGTTCTTGGTTCCCTGACTTTGCACTACTGTTCCTCTGCCTTCAGTGCTGTCTGCCCTTCCTCTTCATCGATTTCCCTTTAGCAGACTCAAGTGGTCTTTTGGACCCTGACTCTGGGGGGTAAGATACCATTTCTGGGAGTTGGGGGATGGGGAGCTTCTTTGCTCTTCCCAGATGGGTTGGATGCCACTTCAGGTTCTCCTAGCACCTCCTGCTCTCCTGTGTCAGAGCAAAGAAGACACGTGTTAGAAATTCTCACTCAGCTGTGCTCTCCTGTAGATGCCAAGCCCCTTGCAAACCAGAACTGGTGATTTGTTCATCATCAAATCCCTAGCACAGGACAGAGAGTGCAGTAGGTACTCAATAAATACTGACTGAATGAATCAGGGAATGAACAAAACACTTTAGCTAAGAAGCAGTGGGGAACCATCCAAGATCTTGAAGCAAGGGAATGATTTTATCATCAGACCCATGTTCTCAAACACAAACTCAAGGCAAGCCTGGCACACAAGGGCCCATTCTCATGAGCAGCTAAGGACAAAACAAGCTCATTGGCCTTGGGTTTCTTGCGCTATGACACTTGGCTCTTAACTCTACTGGACCACCCTGGATACTAGAAAATGCCAGAAACGTTCATAGTCCCTTCTTATAGAAGGCGGATGCTTGTGGCTTGGGTCTGGGCCCCAAACTCCCACTGAAATGAGTCTCTCTGCCAAGAAGGGAAGCCCAGGTCGTGTGGGACCCACGGAGCAGACAGCTGCCACCAAACGTCCCCCTCTGGCCTACAGGTTCCATGCTGACCCTCGTTCTCCAAGCATACTACTGTATCTTGATCTCCTTAAATATGCAAATACTGCTTCCTGTCGAGGCAGACTGCTCTACGTGGTCATGCAATGCTACTACTGTGTCTCCACTAGAGACCGCTGGGTGCCTCGGTTGGCCTGTCAATGCAAAGTGCACTTTCTTGCTTCGTGCCTGTGGCTCAACTGGCTAAGGCGCCAGCCACGTACACCTGAGCTGGAGGGTTCGAATCCAGCCCGGGCCCACCAAACAACAATGACAGCTGCAACCAAAAAATGGCTGGGCGTTGTGGCGGGCACCTGTGGTCCCAGCTACTTGGGAGGCGGAGGCAGGAGACTCGCTTGAGCCCAGGAATTGGAGGTTGCTGTGAGCTGTGATGCTACAGTACTCTATCCAGGGTGACAGCTTGAGGCTCTGTCTCAAAAAAAAAAAAAAAAAAAAGTGCACTTTCTAGACGGCACCGCCTCCAGGGACCAGGAATCGCGTCTGGGGGCGCGGGATAAAATGAGAAAGTCAAGCAAGATGCTTCCAGCTAGCTGTAGACACAGGAGAGGAGTCAATAGGCCGAGGGACACGCAGCGCCAATCCCTGCTGAGGCGCAGGCTCCCAGCTCTGAAGCAAAAGGATCTCCGAGTCCTCCCGCCTGCCCGCGCGGGACAGAGTAGCAAGTTGGCGGAGGGGGCTGAGACTCAGGATGCCAGCAATGCGCGCGAGGGGCGGACAGGGCGCACCAGCGCGGAGAAGCTGCTAGGGGCGGGTCTGGGCGCTGCGCCTTCCGCGCTCACAGCCGCAGCTCTGGGCGCTGGGGGCGGGAGGGGGAGGAGCCACGTGGGGAGGAGCAAAACCCGGAGGCCCCGGGCACCTTGGGCAGAGCCACAGAGGCGGGAGTCGGATCCCGGGCGCATTGCCCCGGGAGCGCCCGCCGTCCGGGCCGAGCGCAGCCGCAGCATCAGCAGCTCCAGCCAGTGCCTGCGCCTGCCTTCGGTGCGCAACCAGGGACAAGAGCCAGTGCCACCGGCTGCGGGGGCCACGGGCTCCTCCCCTGCACCGGAGCTGCTGGATTGTTCGCGCTGCCCCTGCCACACCAGCAGAGCCCGGCCGAACCTGCCACCTGTGCTCCGGTTGCGCCATGGATCCTTCGGAGAAGAAGATATCTGTGTGGATATGCCAGGAGGAGAAGCTGGTGTCTGGCCTTTCCCGCCGCACCACCTGCTCGGACGTTGTGCGAGTGCTCTTGGAGGATGGCTGCCGGCAGCGAAGGCGACAGCGGCGGGGCGGGCGGCGAGGGGCGGCGGGCGACCCTCCAGGCCCGGGGGAGCTGGCCGAACCCCTGGACGAGGACGGCGAGGACGACGAAGAGGCGCTGCCGCAGGGCATGCTGTGCGGGCCCCCACAGTGCTATTGCATCGTGGAGAAGTGGCGTGGCTTTGAGCGCATCTTGCCCAACAAGACGCGCATCTTGCGCCTCTGGGCCGCCTGGGGTGACGAGCAAGAGAATGTGCGCTTCGTGCTAGTGCGCTGCGAGGCGTCGCTGCCTAACGCGGGGCCCCGCAGCGCCGAGGCGCGTGTAGTGCTCAGCCGCGAGCGCCCTTGCTCGTCCCGGGGGGCCCCAGCGCGGCCCAACGTGGCCATGACCCAGGAGAAGCAGCGGCGGGTGGTGCGCAAGGCCTTCCGCAAGCTGGCCAAGCTCAACAGGCGGCGCCAGCAGCAACCACCGTCGTCCTGTTCGTCCACTTCGTCGTCCACAGCCTCGTCCTGCTCGTCGTCGCCGCGGGCCCACGAGGGCGCGTCGGTGGAGCGCATGGAGACCTTGGTGCATCTGGTCCTCTCCCAGGACCACACGATCCGCCAGCAGGTGCAGCGGCTCCGCGAGCTGGACCACGAGATCGACCGCTACGAGGCCAAGGTGCACCTGGATCGCATGCGGCGGCACGGGGTCAACTACGTTCAGGAGACTTACTTGCTGGGGGTTGGCATAGAGCTCGACGGGCCCAGCCCGGGAGAGCAGCAAGAGGAGGTGGCAGCGGCAGAGAAGGAAACGGCGGCGGCGCCCGCACACGGGGGGACCCAAGCGGCGGCGCTGGAGGAGCTGGCCCGGCGCTGCGAAGACCTGCTGCGGCTGCAGGAGCAGCGGGTTCAGCAGGAGGAATTGCTAGAGCGCCTCTCGGCCGAGATTCAGGAGGAGCTGAACCAGAGGTGGATGCGGCGGCGCCAGGAGGAGCTGGCAGCAGGGGAGGAGCTCCCGGAGCCCGACGGTGGCCCCGACGGTGGCCCCGACGGCGAGTTGCAGCTGGAACAGGAGCGGGTCAGGACGCAGCTCAGCACCAGCCTGTACATCGGGCTCCGGCTCAACACCGACCTGGAGGCCGTCAAGTCGGACTTGGATTACAGCCAGCAGCAGTGGGACAGCAAAGAGCGGGAGCTACAGGGCCTTCTCCAGACTTTGCACACTTTGGAGCTGACAGTGTCGCCGGATGGGACTCCCAGCTCTGGAGGTCCCTTGCAGGAACCCGGGCCTCAGGCCTGCGCTGAAGTGTGGGTGGACCAGGCCCGCGGGCTAGCCAAGAGCTGTTCTGGCAACGACGAGGACTCGGACACCGGGCTGAGCTCTATGCACAGCCAAGACTCGGACTCTGTGCCTGTGTGCGAATCCCTCGTGTAGGAGCAGGGAGGGAGACGCGGACGGATTTTCTTGCAGAATGCACTGGCCTGGGCGGCTCAGGGACTTTGAACCAGGCTGGGATGAGTCCGGAGCTCCTGTCTGACAGCCGGAGAGGGCTGGGGACGCCTGCCCCGCAGCGGTGCTCTTCTGGCTGGGGCGAGAGTGTGGAGGAGGGCGAGGGAGGAGAGAGCCGGGTCACCCATCCAGGATCTTTTAAGGGGAGGAGGAGGGAGAAGGTGAGAACTCCCTATACTGGAAAATACCCCAGGGAAATTGAAGTGGTCCAAACCCATTTTCAAAAAAAGACAAAAACAAAAAGGTATTTTGGAGATTTCACCTTTTCTGTATGGGAAGGACTGATGGCAGCTAGAACTTTAGTTTGTGGCATAAAGTGCTTTTAAAAGAAACGCTTGGATGAAAAGGAAATTCCTTGAATGTTAATTGTGACTGTAAACGTGTTAAAACTAGCCAAAGAAAATGCACCGGTGTTGGTCTCAGTCTTACACATCTTTGATAAAACTCATAGGCACCAAAACCCCGGCTGTTTACTTTTCGGCAGATTAGGGAATTACCCATCTCCTAAATCAGTTGACTTCTATTTTCTTTCAAAGGCTAAACTGTGTTGAAGTCTATCTGTTTTTCTTCCTGGTAAATACAGTATATGTTGGAAGGAAATTCTTTTCCCAAAATAGCCTTTTATTATTACAAAAGCCAAACATAACACTTTTGAGATATAGAATCCTGGCAAACACAGTCCTGGTTAAAATTTAACCTGGGCCCTTGGGATTTGTTCCTGCCAAGGCAGGTGTGTTGTCCTTTAATTCATATTGCCACTCCATTAATTCAATCACTGTTATTTCAGGAAAAAACGAAAGGAAGTTGCAGAGCTCATGTGACACACAACTAAATGTGCTGCTCAAAGCACACTCTAGTTAAAACTAAGACTCGAAAGCAAAGATCTTTGTTAGGATTCAGTTTTTGAATTGAGCCATACGATTAAAAGCAGCCGTGACCTCAACAGATTTTTTACCCAGACTCAAGTCTAACAGTATCTTTAGTCAGAGATTAATTAGTTACTTGTTCAAGCTTGAATTGAGATAGGATAAATATCAGGCAGATAAGGCCTGGAAAGAAAAAATAAAACAAAACAATCTCCTAGTACATCTTAGGTGAGCAATATGACTAACAACTGCATATAGCCATGGATAAAAGTGAGCTAAGGACTTGAATTACTCTTGTCTGGCGCACACCTATGCACATACTGAGCAATGTAAGGGCAAAACCTCCCTACCACCTGGTAACAGTGCTGGTGGGGACTCAATGTTTAATTGTTCTATTTATTTCCATTAACATGTATCAGTTGTAGCCAGTTGTTAGCCCTATGGAAGGAGCCTGCTGGCCGATTTCCCTCCGGAGCTGGGTACTGAGTACCTCTGAGGAATGTGGGATCTAATCTGTCCTGAGAAGGTATTAACAATGGGGCATGTGTGTGGTACCGGCTTGGTGTAAAAGCCTGGTATCAAAGTCCTGTTAAGGGGCTGGCTCCAGTTTCAACACTACACGTGAAAATAACAGGAGCTCCCGCTTTATATAGAAGTTTCTTTCCTTGCAGAGATCTCCTTGTTGCCAATGGGAGCCTGCCCTTCTGACCTCCTCAAACCACTATGCATGCCATCTCCTTTTCAGAGACGGCCTTCCCAGCACCACTGCCACCACTGTTCTGCTATGACAACACGTGTGTGTGTTTGTAGATTTTCAAGTAC
This sequence comes from Arctocebus calabarensis, assembly GCA_963573935.1. Classification (NCBI taxonomy): domain Eukaryota; kingdom Metazoa; phylum Chordata; class Mammalia; order Primates; family Lorisidae; genus Arctocebus; species Arctocebus calabarensis. Next base: position 18,474 of record CAUYON010130021.1, on the reverse strand, counting down.
AGTGAGCATTAAAAGGCTATTTTCTTAATTGATGTTTTCAAAAGAGATTAGCTGGCATAATTATGGTTTTTTAGTTTCATCTGATGCAGAAAATGTCTATGTATTTGGTCCTGAGTGTGATTAAAATGAGGAAGGGACCAAAAGAAACCCACTGTCCCCATACAATCATTTGCTCCCATAAACACAAAGCCTAATGATAGCTTTCATTTTGAAGCAGAGGTAAAATCCTTGTTAGAGTATGACAAATGCTACTTGTCTGAATGATTTTATGCTGGCAATGGGCTGACCTGGTGGTTTTTAAATTATTGTGCTTTTTTTTTTTTTTTTTTTGCCCCCAGGGTGGTAGGGGAAGTTGGTTCTTGGACCTTTATTAATTCAAAAAGAACATAGAAGTTGGCAGAACACGACTGCCTGGCAGAATGGGGCTGTTTTCCTTTTCACTATTATTATTTTAAACTTTGATGGGCTGCTGATGTCAGCAAAGATGTGTGAAGCCTGTAAAGCAAATAAGCCACATCACAGGGAGAAGGCTTGTGGGTTTTTCTGGTGCCTTGTTTCTAGAACCTTCCCTGTCCTGACTGCTTGAAGATGCCTCTCTAGTCAACTCTTTGTGGAGCTCTTCAGGAAGTTGGCCCAGTTTTCTTTTGTCCAAATCAATTCTATTCCTAAAGGGCATTCTCTGTGTGGGCAGGAGAAAGGGGAACAGGGTGGGGGAAGGAGGTAGTAGATAATAGTTCATTTTATCAAGAGCTTCTGCAAGCCCAAGAAAGGTGAAATATAGGTATAACAAGCACAAAAACGGTGTCTGTCCATAGAAAGTACTTGATAAATGCTAAATATTTTAAATTTTCATTCACATTTGTCATCCTCATGGCACTAAGATGACAGAAATCCTGAGAGGGAGCTGCAAGCTTGTGGAGAAGAGTGTGAAGTTCATATGCTCCACAAGCCAGCCTTCATCCTTTTTTTGGAATTCAGACAATTTATGGTATCTTTGATCTGAATTATCCCATTCTTAGCCATTTCTCAAAACCAAAGATTCCATATGGGATCTCTAGATTTGTTTACCCCCTTATGAAATGTGTTGACTATTATTTTTTGCTGATTAGAAAAGTTATATACTGTAGTCCTTCTGGTAAGCCTACAAATAACATAAATACAACAGTAATAGAAAGTCACCAAAAGCCTATCACTACCACAATTTGGTATATTTCCTTCTAGACTTTATACATTGCACAGATTTCATATTTTGCTTCTGTTTTTTAAAAATATAGTTTTGATAAGGTTGTACATATGCTTTTACACTCAGGTTCTGACAATCTCCTTGTAAACAGATCCATCTGTCTGGTGGATACACACCATAGTTTATATAACCGCTTGTGTTATCAAGTTGTTTCCCATAATTTTTTTTTTACTGTTATAAACTAATACCATGATAAGCTTCTTTGTGTGTGTATCTGTTTCCCTAATTAGATTCCCATCCTGCCCCTAAAAAGATAGGTTCCCGGAAAGAATTCTCAGGTCAAAGGGTACAGACTTCACAGTCTTGATAACTTACTGCCAAATTGCTTTTCAAAAGTTTTGTTCTAATTATTTAATATAATCAGCTATGCTTGAAAGTGCCTATTTTACCACAGAGTAGCATCCGTTAGGTATTATATTTTATTAAGGAAACATTTTTATCAAAAATGACTAATTAGTTCTTTGTGGCCTCAGGAAGCCAGAGCTAGAAAATCACTGTTGAAATATCCTTACAACAACAAGAGCAAGTCAGCAGATCAGAAGTTTTGACAGGGTGTGGTGTTTTCTCTCTTACTCTTTTCCCTTTCCTTAAACACCTGCTTAAGGTAATAGCAACATTGTCTCAGATCAGAACTGGTCCATAATCTGAGGTTAAGAGTGGCAAAAACTCCACATAAGTAGAGTGAATAACAAATAGCATCAGATTTATTAAAAGAAAACACTATCTTTTTCATCTTGAGTCTAGTGAAAAAGGTCACTCTTAGAAGGTGGCACCATAAAACATAATTGATTTCGTGCTTTTCCCTGTCCATGTCTATCAAAAATAAAATAAACACTTAAACCAGTTGTTGGTTAACAACCTCTATCTATCAGGTTAAATCTTTCCAGGAATTTCAAAAAGGTCACTCTTAGAAGGTGGCACCATAAAACATAATTGATTCCGTGCTTTTCCCTGTCCATGTCTATCAAAAATAAAATAAACATATAAACCAGTTGTTGGTTAACAACCTCTATCTATCAGGTTAAATCTTTCCAGGAATTTCTTTTGACATTTGAAACTGTACTTGAGCTTGTTCTTAAATATTTGGAAAGGAAAGATTTGGCTATGACGGTCTATGAATTTTCCAGTGTGAAAATGTTTGTGATGTTTTCCGAAACAGAAAAGAGGGAGGAGGAGGAGGAGTCAGCTTTTGCTGAGTGCTTTCCGAGTGGCAGGTCCTTGTGCTGAGTATTTTCACGAGAATTTACCCTGCTTTAATCTAGCGAGATAAAACTTTTTAGCCACCATCTTTTTACAGATAAAGAAACTAGGGACTCAGCTGCCAAGTAGCAGATGCAGGATTCTAACCCGAGCCTGACCCCAAAGCTGCGCCCCTGTTGCTACACACACAAAACCATATGATACACATTGTGTTCAGCACACCCAGAAGAAACCTTCCTCGTGGCTCCAGAGTGCGGGCATTGAGCAGGCTGCAAAGATTGTCAAGGTCTTGTCCCAGTATTTCCAGCAAGTAGGTAGAATAATTTTCTCAAATTCACCCACCTAGTAAATATCTGCTAGGTGAAGATTCAGCAAAAGGCAAAGGAGGAGAAATTCCCAGGTAAATACGAAGGAAAAATTTCTCACAAAAAATCAATACCAATAGCACAGAGTTCTAGGGTTATAGCTGCTCTGCAGAGCACGGTTGTATCGCCAGTCAACAACATGGAATCCCCAGGCGTCAGGGCAGACAGCTCCGGGCTATTCACATTCACGTCTGGAAGGCCACCCATCATGGCTGTTTTGAGCTGTCCTCAGCACTTGTTTCTGTTCGAGCCTCCGGGCAAAGGAGGATTAGGGAACAGTCAAGAGGAGGAATTCTGGGCCTCCCAAGGCCCAGAGAGATAGGCATGCACACCTGGCTCAGGGCATCTGTGGTCAAGTTGACCCCACTGTGCATGTTGCGACCTGGTATGGGCTTTTTTGAAGGACTGCTGTCCCCATCTTTGGATTTGCATCCATTCCCATTGCCAATCTCTTCCAGTTCAGACACTTCTAGGAGTTCCCATAGCTTTCAGGACACAATGTACATTTTTTTTTCAGAATTTATAAGGTTGTTGGTTATCCAGGTTAAGATTCCTCCCCCACAGTCCACCCTCCCCACATTTAAGACCTCAGACTTGAGTTGATCCCATTTCTTCATCCAGGCTACACTTCTGTCCTCCACTGGTACAAGGGCCGTCTTTTTCCTTACTTTATTTTACTTAGTGTTCCCTTTTCCTCCCCTAGTCCCACTCACATTTCCCTCTTGCTTTCACCATAGGCACCTATTCCAATGCATTAATCTAAATACAACCTTCCAAGCCATCTTACACAGTCAAGGCTGCCATGTTGCATACCACTGGGCGGCACCATTCATGTTGTTTTCTGGCATTGTGCCCCAGAGGGCACCATTCACATAAAGACTGTGAATGGTAACCCCAAGGTGGACCAATGTGCTGTACAACCTCTATGCTTGTGTGTGTATAATACATGAATCCTTGAAAAGTAGACCAAAACTGTGATGGTGTTCACTATGCATGGCCATTGTTGGAGTGTAAAGCTTACATTTCTTTCACTTTTCACACATTATGTGTGTGCAAGTATGTCCTATTGTCGTATGCGAGTTAATTATTTTTTGTTCTGCATTGTATTCCATCACTTTCTATCTTTCCTTAGTGAGGGACATCTAGGTTGTCACCAATTCCTTGTTGTCTCAAACAGGGTTACAATGAATACAGAAATTAGTGGACATGTGTAAGGATCTGAGATTTAAAATCCAGAATTGAGTGCTGAACTGCTGGATTGCTCTCCCAAATGCCAATACCGGTTTGGCTCTTACTAGGAGAGAAGATTTCCATTTGCCCCACAGACTCACCAGCACTTGATATTATCCAACTTTCTACTATTTGCAAATCTGCTTTAAGTTGCATTTCTTTAAATTCCAGTAAAGCTGAGCTTCATTCATATGCTTATTATCCTTTAGGTCATTCTCTTTCTTTCTTTCTTTCTTTCTTTCTTTCTTTCTTTCTTTCTTTCTTTCTTTCTTTCTTTCTTTCTTTCTTTCTTTCTCTCTTTCTCTCTTTCTTTCTTTCTTTCCTTTCTCTCCTTTCTTTCTTTCTCTCTTTCTTTCCATCCTTCTTTTCTTTCTTTCTTTCTTTCTTTTTTTTTTTTTAACAGAATCTCACTTTGTTGCCCAGGCTAGAGTGCCCATGTGCCACCCTAGCTTATAGCCACCTCAAACTCCTGGGTTCAAGTGATCCTCCTGCCTCAGACTCCTGAGTAGCTGCACCTACAGGTGCCCAGTACAACCCCTGGCTAATTGTTCTATTTTTAGTAGAGATGGAGTATTGCTCTTGCTCCATCTCTACTAAAATCTTCAGTTTGAGTCGGGTCTCAAACTTGGGAGCTCAAGTGAACCACCTACCTCAGCCTCCCAGAGTGCTAGGTTTACAGGAATGAGCTACCATGGTGGCCAAGAGCACTGTTTTATTAATTGCCTATGTTGTTAGTGACCATTTTTCCTTTGAGTTCCACCTTTCTGGCAGATTTGCAGATGTTTCTTATGTATTCTGAGCATTACTTTCCTGGTAACCTGAGACCAAGTCTATTTGTCCTCTAACTGTACCTATGGTATCTGTTGTCAAAAAAAAAAAAAGGCCTTGAATTCTAACGTAATCAAACTTGGCATCCACCTCCTCTGTGGTTTGAGATTGAGAGGTCATGTGTAAGAAATAAAGCCATAAAAGCAGGCTTCTGTGTTTTCTCCTACTAGCCTCATTCTTTCCATCTCCATTTTCTTCTTCCTCTTTCCCTCCCTCCCTCCTTTCTTCTTCATTAATTAAGTGGAATACTTCAGTAGAAAGAAGATTTCTTTCATCAAATCCTGAAGGACAGCTTAAATTCTGATTATCCTGAAATATAGAGTAAAAACAACATTCTTACCTTTTATTTTTATTCACCAGTGTTCAAAATAAAGAGGTTACCCTCTAGCATTCTCCAAAGGCGACTAATAGTGTTTTCTTGTTTTTCATCTTTTTGAGGATCATTATGAGATTTTTTTTTTTTTTTTGCAGTTTTTGGCCGGGGGCAGGGTTTGAACTTCTGGTATATGGGGCCGGCGCCCTACTCCTTTGAGCCACAGGCGCCGCCCTGGATCATTATGATATTTAAAATTTAAAATATTTAATGTCTTTTAAACCATTGTAGTTATTAATCTTCCTGACACTCAAATTGTCCCATCCATAGCTGGTGAAACCCTCTTCTGGTCAGCTCCTGAATTCTTTTCACATATTTTTCATAGTCTGTAATAGTTTCCTTTGCTTTTTGGTGGGTCAAATTAATCTAGACTCATATTGTACATTTTCTGTCTAAATCCTGAAATCAGCCACCACTTCAAGGAACCCAGATTCCTTTTAGTGCAGTGGTTCTCAACCTTCCTAATGCAGCTACCCTTAATACAGTTCCTCATGTTGTGGGGACCTCCAGCCATAAAATTATTTTCGTTGCTACTTGATAACTGTAATTTTTGCTACTGTTATGAATTATAATGTAAATATCTGATATTAGGCGACTCCTGTGAAAGGGTCGTTTGACCCCCAAAGGGGTTGTGACCCACAAGTTGAGAACCACTGCTTTTAGTGGGAAATGATATTAAGAAACCATGGTCAGGGGTGCTCATTGCCCCTGGGTTAGTGATTGCTTTGAGGATGTTTTAGCGGCAATGTATAGGATGTATATTGTTGTGTTTTCTTTTACTTTTTGTTTTTTTTTTTAGAACAGAGTCTCAATTTGTCACCCTCAGTAGAGTGATGTGGCATCACAGCTCACAGCAACCTCCAGCTCTTAGGCTTAGGCGATTCTCTTGCCTCAGTCTCCCAAGTAGCTGGGACTACAGGTGCCCACCACAACGCCCAGCTATTTTTTTGTTGCATTTTGGCCAGTGCTGGGTTTGAACCCGCTACCCTCAGTATATGGGGCCAGTGCCCTACTCACTGAGCCACAGGCACTGCCCTTTCTTTTACTTTTTATTATGGCAAAATATAGATAACAATATTTGTCATTTTAACAATTTTTAAGTGTAAAGCTAATTGGCATTAAGCATATTCGCAATGCTCTGCAACCACCACCACTATCCATTTCCAGAACTTTTCCATTAATCCAAACAGAAACTTTGTATCCATTAAATGATAAAATCCCTTTCTTCTCCCTACCCCTCACCAACCCCTGGTAACCTGTATTATCTTCATAGAGAAATGTCTCTTCAAGTCCATTGACCATTTATATGTACAATTGGGTTTGGAGGGAGGAAGACTGTTGTTGAGCTGTAGGAGTTTTTAAAATATATTCCAATTATTAATTCCTTATCAGATACATTATTTGTAAGCATTTTCCCTATTTCATTAGTTGGTATTTTTGATAACGTTTTTGATGCACAAAAATTTTTTAAATTTGAATTGTTGTCTTTGAATGGTCTTGGCACACTTGTCAAAAAGCAATTGACCATACATGCAAAGGTTAATTTCTACGTTTTCTGTTTTAGTACATTGGCCTGAATGCCTATTCTTAGGCCAGTACCATACTGGTTTGATTACTGCAGTAATACTTACTTGTAGTAAGTTTTGAGGTCAAAAAGTATGAGTTCTCCACATTTTATTCTTATATTAAAAACTTATTTTGACTATTTTTTTTAAGAACATCTGACTTTTAAGATGACGTTTTCTACTTATGTAAAAAGTGTCAATAGGATTTTGATAGGGATTTCAATGAATTTTTATATACCTTTGGGCAATATTGTCATTTTAACAATACCAAATCTTCTAATGAATGAACATGGGATAGCTTTCTATTTATTTATGTCATCTTTAATTTCTTTTGTTTTCATCTTTAATTTCTTTCAGCAATGCTTATCCAAGTCTTTTGTGTCTTTGTTAAATTTGTTACTATTTTATTTTATTCTTTTTGATACTAAGTGAAATTGTTTTCTTAATTTCCTTTTTGGATTATTCATTGCTGGTGTATAGAAATGCAGCTGATTTTTGTTTATGTTTATTTTATAACCTGAAACTTCACTGAATTTGTTTATTAGCTCTAGCAATGTTTTTGATATGCAATCTTTAAGGTTTTCTATGTATAAGATCATATTATTTGTAGTAGAAATCATTTTACTTCTTCCTTTTCAATTTGAACTTCTTTTATTTCATTTTCTTGCCTAATTTCTTTACCTAAAACCTTTAATATTATGTTGAATAGAAGTGGTGAAAGTGGACATCTTTGTCTTGTTCCTAATCTATACAGAAAAGCTTTCAGTCTTTTATCATCAAGTATAATGTTAGCTGTGGGTTTTTCACATACAGCCTTAATCATGTTGAATATGTTTCAATTTCTAGTTATTAGATGTTTTCCTTTTAATCATGAAAGATGTTGAATTTTTTCAAGTGCTTTTTCTACATTAATGAAATGTTTTTTCCCCTTCATTCTGTTAGTGTAGTATACTACAATGATTGATTTTTATATGTTGACTCATCCTTGCAATCCAAGAATAAATCCCACTTGGTCATGGCATCTAATCCTTTTAATATACTGCTATATTTGGTTTGCTAGTATTTTGTTGAGGATTTTTGCATCAATATTCAAAAGATATTGACCTATAGTTTTCTTTTTTTTTTTTTAGTAAATTTGTTTTTGTCTTGTTACCAGAATAATGCTAGTATATAATGGGTTAAGAAGTGTTTCTTCCTCTTCAATTTATTGGAAGAATTTGAGAAAGATTAATGTTAAATCTACTTTAAATTTTTGGTGGAATTCACCACTGAAACCATCTTATTTGAGACTTTTCTTATTAGGAAGGTTTTGATTACTTTTTATTTATTTCTTTTTTTGAGATGGAGTCTCATTCTGTCTCCTTGGGTAGAATGCAGTGGTCTGATCATAGCTTAACTGCAACCTCAAACTCCTGAGATCAGTCTGGCAGTTTTGTTTATCTTTTTAAAGAATCACTCTGGTTCTATTGATTTTTCTCTTTTGTTTTTCTAGTCCCAATTTTGTTTATCTATAATCTTTATAATTTCTTTCCTTTTGCAAGCTATGAGTTTAATTTGCTTTTCAAAAAAATCCTTAAGATATACAGTTAGATTATTAATTTGAAATCTTTTTCTTATTCAAAGTATACATTTAGAGCTATAAATTTCCCTCTTACCAACACTTTCACTACCTCTCATTATTTTTGGTATGTTATCTTTTTATTTTCATTTGTCTCAAGATTTTATAATTTTGGTTATGATTACTTTGATTCATTGGTTCTTTAAGAGTATTTTGTTTGATTTCCACACATTTAGAAATTTTCCAGTTCTTCTTCTGTTAATTGATTTTTAGCCCATTCCATTATGATTAGAAAAGATAGTTTGTATGATTTCAATCTTTTCAAATTTATTAAGACTTGTTTTGTGGGCTAACATATGCTGTATCCTAGAGGATGTTCTATATGCACTTCAGAAAAATGGGTATTGAAATGTTATTGGGTGAAGTGCTCTACATATATCTATAAGGTGTAATTGGTTTGACATTGTTTAAGTCATCTATTTCCCTATTTATCTTCTGTCTGATTGTTCTACCCATTATTGGAAGTGGTATATTGAAATCTTCAACTATTATAGAACTATTTTTCCTTCAATTCTGTCAATGCTTGCTTTATACATTTGGGAGCACTGATACTTGGTGCATATATGTTTATAATTGTTATAGTATTGGTGAATTGACCCTTTATCAATATATAATTTTCTTTGTTTCTTATACCAGTTTTTAATTAGTCTATTTTGACGAATATTGTTAATATAGCTATCCCAGCTTTCTTTTGCTTACTATTTGTATGGAATATCTTTTTCTTTTTCTTTTTTTTGAAACAGAGCCTCATGCTATCACCCTGGATAGAGTTCTGTGGCATCACAGCTCACAGCAACCTCCAATTCCTGGGCTCAAGCGAGTCTCCTGCCTCTGCCTCCCAAGTAGCTGGGACTACGTGCACCCGCCACAATGCCTGGCCATTTTTTGGTTGCAGCCGTCATTGTTGTTTGGTGGGCCTAGGCTGGATTCGAACCTGCCAGCTCAGGTGTACGTGACTAGTGCCTTAGCCTGTTGAGCCATAGGCGCCGAGCCCAAAAATTATTTTATAACAAAGATAATTGCACCAGAATTTTTATTGCAGGCTAATTTATAATTGCTAAGTCATGGAAGAAGCCCAAGTGCCCATCAACCCATGAATGGATTAAAAAATTGTGGTATATGTACACCATGGAATATTATGCAGCCTTAAAAAATGATGAAGACTTTACCTCTTTTATGTTAGCATGGATGGAGCTGGAGCATATTCTTCTTAGCAAAGTATCTCAAGAATAGAAGAAAATGTGTCCAATATACTCAGCCCCACTATGAAACCAATTTATAAACACCCACACTTCCATATGAATGCTATAACCCAACTACAGCCCAAGATGAAGGGGAAGAAGGGGGGAAGGGGAGGGTAATTGGTGGGACCACACCTATGGTGCATTTTACAAGGGTACATGTTAAATCTATTAAGTGTAGAATATAAATGTTTTAACATAATAACTAAGAAAATGCAGTGAAGGCTATATTAACCAGCTTTATGAGAGTATTTAAAATTCTATATAAAATCAGCACATTGTACACCATAATTGCATTAATGTACACAGCTATGATTTTATATATATTTATATATTAAAAAAAGAGTTTAAAGTTGCTATGAGCTGTGATGCTGCAGCACTCTACCAGGGGCGACATAATGAGACTGTGCCTCAAAAAAAAAAAAAAAGAAAAGAAAATTTGGGCGGCACCTGTGGCTCAAAGGAGTAGGGTGCTGACCTCATATACCGGAGGTGGTGGGTTTAAACCTGGCCCCTGGCCAAAAACTGCAAAAAAAAAAAAATTTTTTTTATCCAAGAAGATTATTCCTTGATTTGGCATAATTCCTCAAGTGCTGGTGAGCAGTGGAGTAAGAGAGCTAAAAAGTCTCTTTCTTCTCCTATTTTTTTATTTTGTTGTTTTTGCTTTTGGGACAAAGTCTCACTCTGTCATCCAGGCTGGAGAGCAGTAGTGCAGTCATCGCTCTCTGTAACCTTGAGCTCCTGGGCTGAAGCAATCCTTCCGCCTAAGCCTCTTGAGTAGCTGGGACTACAGGCGCATCCCACCATGCCCTGGCTTCTTCTCCCATTGATGTTAATGGGCAAGATGCATGCCTTGTCTCCCATGTATCTTAGTTTCCTCATCAGGAAGATAGTAGGTTTAGAGTTTAGATCCCAGTTTCTTCCCAGCTTAAGCTGGCTGTCTGCAGAAGTTAGAGCAAACCAAAGTAGACAAGAAGCCAAAGGAATGAGAAGTTCTTTTGTACAGAGGCCTTGTTTTTGCTGGAGAGATATGCTTGCAAAATCACTGGCTATGTTCCTGGACCAAATTCTCTAAAATGTACTTTGTCAGGAGAATTTTCTATGATTAAGTCCCAGGGACAATTTACATAATCTGCCTGCTACTTGATTTTAAGAAAGTACTTTGAGAGACCAAAATGGACCTGGGAGGTAATACACATATGCCTCACAGGGAAATGCTTGTCTATGATGGCCCAGGCTCTGAGCAGGAAGGGTTAACGTGTTGTCACCTAACTTGCCTGGGTCTCAATGAGATAGGTGTCCCTGGCTTGATTTGTTTTACAAATGAGGAAATGTAGGCCCAGAGATGTTAAAAAAATACCTTGGTGGGCGGTGCCTGTGGCTCAAAGGAGTAGGGCACCGGCCCCATATGCCGGAGGTGGCGGGTTCAAACCCAGCCCCGGCCAAAAACAGCAAAAACAAAAACAAAAACAAAAAAACCTTGGCTAGGTACATAGGTACAAAGACTTGACATTCTTTTCACCTGATAAAAACTCCAAGTATAGGGGAGGCATCTGTGGCTCAAGGAGTAGGGTGCTGGCCCCGTATGCTGAGGGTGGCAGGTTCAAACCCAGCCATGGCCAAAAAACTGCAAAAAAAAAAAAAACTCCAATGATATAGATTATATTTGTGATGGATCGAGAATGTTATCCTGGGAGGTGGAGTGTACATATGTACTGAGAGATAACAGATGCTAATAATTACAGAACCAAAAAAGAAGATACTTTGTTCTCCTATGACTGTAGTATTTTATGGGAAATTGAAAATCCAAACAAGTTCCTTCATTTTCAATTACTGAGCATAAATCAGACAGTACTATATTTATTTATTTATTTTTGAGACAGAGCCTCACTCTGTTGCCCAGGATAGAGTTCTATGATGTCATAGCTCACGGCAACCTTAAACTCTTGGGCTCAAGCAACGTTCTTGCCTCAGCCTCCCCAGTAGCTAGGACAGGTGCCTACCACAATGCCTGGCTAGTTTTTTTTTCTTTTTTTCTTTTCATTTTTTTAGTATACACAGGGTCTTGCTTTTGCTCAGTCTAGTCTCAGACTCCTGAGCTCAACAATCTACCTGCCTCACCCTCCCGGAGTGCTAGGATTACAGGCATGAGCGACCGTGCTCAGCCCACATATTAAAAAAAAAACACACACAAAAAAATCTAGTGACATTTGGAAATTCCGCCATTTCTTTACAGGATGGGGGGGGGGTTCCAATTGTTAAAAAAAAATGCTCTCTTCCCCATTCATCCCGAAGTAGACAGTTTCCTTAATATAAAATCAGTAAGTAGACGACCAGGGCACTCTCTGCATATTCCCTAAATTCCTGAGCTCTCAGTTTCCTCAGCTGTACATGCGAGGATAGAACAGAAAGGTTTGGGGGCTACTTCTTCTCCACAGCCCTTTAGTGCAATCCTGTGATGTAAAGCACCCTTGTAAAATAATTCTGTAAAATCTGTCAGAAAAGAAAATAAAGCTGACTATGCACTATGCGTATCTATTAGTCACAAACAGTAGAACCAGCTTTTGGTACTATAAAAACGAAATATATAAGTTCTGAGAATTGAAGAAAATGTGGAAGGAAAGGATAAATCTTAGCGAAGAACAGAGAGCTCAGAGGCTTTAGGTGGTAGAAACAAATAAGCATTGCCCTTTGAGATAAGGAGGTTTGGCTATTTTCAGATGTATTTTAACTTTTCCTGCTCAGCTCCACTCAAGGTTCAGGGAGAAAGAAAGTGTTTGAAAGTGTTTGATTTACTCTCAGCCTTCTGCCCAAGCCTTGGTCAAGGGAGGGATACTCTACATGTTACAATGAATCGATGCTATTTCCGATTGGAAGCGAATATTGGTTTCCTCAAGCAAAAATTTGGTGGTGTTACCGGAAGGGAGTGGAGGCTGGACAGGCAAAAACAACAGATGTCTATGAACCTGATGTCAGGAATTTGGCCTCTGCGTCCCCTTGGAGGGATCTATGATATGGGTTTGAGGCTAGGGGCAGATACAAACCACGAATAGACATGAAGATAAACCCCAGATCAAAGCTGTGACCCAACCCAGGAAGGGGCAGGCCTGAGCCAAGGGAGGTGGATGACAGAGAGGGCACTTGGAGTTCCAAGGGGTTAGCAGCTGTATTTTCTGATACACACTTCATCTAGCCGCTTGCACTGAGAATGCACCACATGGTCAGTGGAATGGAATGTGGGGCAGCACCAGCCCCTCAGAAGCACACAGAAACCTGATACAAGGTTTTGAGCTAATGTGCAATTCTTTATGACTCAGGGACTCTCTGCATTCTGTCCTCCAGAACTCTATGTCTTACAGCACCAGGCTGGCCAGGCCAGGTCAGAGGATAAGACCAGTCAAGATAGGTCCAAACTGCACATTTAGTTGAGCTCAGTTAAGTTAGTTGAGGCAGGGAGAAACTGCCCCATTCTCTTTCCTAAGTTGAGGCTCAGTCTGCTGGCACCTAAAAGGGGAACTGGTGTAGGCTGGAAAGTGGTGGTAGCAGAGGGGGTAGAGGTAATAACTACGATAGATGCATGCAGCACAGGCGCATTTAGAACCAATGGCTGGGCCAAAGGCGCAATCTCATATTCAAGTTTGAGACTGTGGTCAAGAGTGAGGCAAGAGGCCGAGAGCTGAGATCAGACACAGGGCTGGAAACAGGGGGAAGCAGGAGCTTGAGAAAGTTCAGAATGTGGACCGAATGGCTCAGGGGACAAAAGCCTTGTTCTCATTGGGTGCTGGTCACCTGACAGGTGCAAGACAGCCAATAGGATCATTTAATAGCATAGAGTTGGGCTGGAAGAAAACAGGTAAAGATTTTCCTCGGCACCTGGCCCAGAGAGGTCAGTCACCTGAAATGAACTGCAGGCAGGGCATAGAGATGTGGAGGGCAGAATCCAGAGTCCTAGAGTCGGAGAGCCAGCCCGTGGGCACCAGCCAGGACGACAGACCTTTATTTTCAGGGCAGAAATCCTCTGAGTTAGGATACCAGGCCACTGGCCTTGGTGGTAATGTTTATCAAATGTGAGCTGTTGTCTAATTGGTAAGTGTAGATGCTTAAAAGACAAGAAATGTTTCCATAAAACAGTGGTCTTCAGCCATGGCTATGCTTTGGAGTCACCCAGGATTTAAAAAGGTTGATAGTTTGTCTGCACCAAAAGCCTGGTTTATTTAGTCTGAGGTGCAGCATGGACATCAGGAGACTTAAAAGTTTCCCAGGTGTAGCCCGGCGTTGTGGCCGGCGCCTGTAGTCCCAGCTACATGGGAGGCTGAGGCAAGAGAATCGCCTAAGCCCAGGCGTTGGAGGTTGCTGTGAGCTGTGTGATGCCACAGCACTCCACTGAGGGCAATAAAGTGAGACTGTCTCTACCAAAAAAAAAAAAAATTCCCAGGTGGCTATGTTGAGCAGTTAGGGCTGAGAATAGCATTGGGACACCAGGACTTCATTGAAAACTAGGTTTCTTACCCCCCCCCCCAAATCTTGGGAAAATACATAAGGTATATAACATTCTTTTGGAGATTTAATAAATCCTCAGCAGTTTTTCAGTAAAATAGTCTTTTCTCCCCATTATTAGGACATTTATGAACAGTAAAATGCCCGGATATTAAGCATATTGTTCAATGAATTTTGATAAATATATACACCTTACAAGTGGTGAATCTGGATAAAGAGAATGCAGAAGTTCCTTGTCCTAGCTTTGTGACTTTTCTGTAAGTTGAAAATAATACATGTTGTTTGGCTGGCCTGGACTGGATTGGAACCCTCCAGCTCAGGTGTATATGGCTGACGCCTTAGCCACTTGAGCCACCAGTGCCCAGCCCGTTTATTTATTTTCTTTTTTTTTTTTTTTTTTTTTTGAGACAGAGCCTCAAGCTGTCACCCTGGATAGAGTGCTGTGACATCACAGCTCACAGCAACCTCTAATTCCTGGGCTCGAGCGACTCTCCTGCCTCCACCTCCCAAGTAGCTGGGACTACAGGCGCCGGCCACAACGCCTGGCCATTTTTTGGTTGCAGCCGTCATTGTTGTTTGGCGGGCCAAGGCTGGATTCGAACCCGCCAGCTCAGGTGTAGGTGGCTGGAGCCTTAGCCCGTTGAGCCACAGGTGCCGAGCCCTCAACGCCATTTTTTGGTTGTAGCCGTTATTGTTTTTTGGCAGGCCCGGGCTGGATTTGAACCCACCAGCTCAGGTGTACGTGGTTGGCGCCTTAGCCCGTTGAGCCACAGGTGACGAGCCCCATTTATATATTTTCTAATGTGAATTATCTCTTCAAATATTTTGCCTAATTTTTTTTAGTTTGGGCCTTTTCAATTGTTTATCTTTTTATCATTGATTTAGAGGAATTCTTTATATATATATAGTATATATGAGTATTTTGTTAGATGTATGTATCATGAATATTTTCTTACAGTCTGGAAATTGCCATGTCATTTTCTTCTTTCTTTTTTTAAGAAAAACCCCATCTCTTAAAAAAAAAATAAACCTGTCTTTTAATTAGTTATTGATTTTTTAAATTTTGCTAATGTCAAATTTTCCACATTTTTTTATAGCCTGCTAAGAAATCTTTGCCTACCTCAAGGTCATGAAGATATTTTCCTACATCTTCTTCTAGAGATTTAGCGGTTTTAGCTCCCAAGTCGAGGTTAGTCACCCATCAACAACAATTAGTTTTGCATTTTGTATGGTTGTTGGGCCGTAAAATCTATTTCTGTATATAGCATGTATCTCCATCCTCCAAATCTAACATAAAACACATTGAGAAATGAGTATTTCCCTAGGGGAATTTGTATAACAGCCCCAACTAATAAATATGTCTGCATACCCATCAAATCCACTTATTATAATCTGGCCCAAATAAACAAGACATGAAAGACAGAGATTGTAGTAGACTCCAAAAGGTTGTAGGAAACTTTGACTCACTTGAGACAGAACTGTTTTCAAGGAGTTGAAAAGTATTTATTTCAGCCATAAATATTCAAAACATCAAAAATTAGCAAGTGTGAACAACTTCTCCGAGCTCCTGATCAATGTTTTTTTTTTCTTTTTTTTGAGACAGAGCCTCAAGCTGTTGCCCTGGATGGAGTGCTGTGGCATCACAGCTCACAGCAACCTCCAATTCCTGGGCTCAAGCGAGTCTCTTGCCTCTATCTCCCAAGTAGCTGGGACCTCAGGTGCCTGCCACAACATCTGGCCATTTTTTGGTTGCGGGCCGTCATTGTTTGGCGGCCCCGGGCTGGATAGGAACCCGCCAGCTCAGGTGTACATGGCTGGTGCCTTAGCCCGTTGAGCCACAGGCGCCGAGGCCTGATCAATGTTTTATTTGTTAGACCTGAGACAAAGACTGTGCCTGTTTCAACTCTCTTCTTTCTTTCTTTCTTCTTTTTTTTTTTTGAGACAGAGTCTTGCTTTGTAGCCCTTGGTAGAGTGCCATGGCATCACAGCTCTGGGTGGGTGAGAAAACTTTTATGGTGGAGCATTACACTGGTCATTATGGAGGGTAAGTTTGAGAATATCCTGGAGAGCTGGTTTTTTAGCCCACATAACAAAATCCCAAAACCAGAGATGCTGGCATGGATGTGGAGAAAAGGGAACACTTCTACATTGCTGGTGGGAATGCAAACTAATATATTCCTTTTGGAAGGATGTTTGTAGAATACTTTGAGATCTAAAAATAGATCTGCCATTCGATCCTATAATTCCTTTACCAGGTATATACCCAGAAGACCAAAAATCACATAATAAAGATATCTGTACTAAAATATTTATTGCAGCCCAATTCATAATTGCTAAGTCATGGAAGAAGCCCAAGTGCTCGTCGACCCACGAATAGATTCATAAATTGTGGTACATGTACACCATGGAATAATATACAGCCTTAAAGAAAGATGGAGACTTTACCTCTTTCATGTTTACATGGATGGAGCTGGAACATATTCTTCTTAGCAAAGTACCTCAAGAATGAAAGAAAAAGTATCCAATGTACTCAGCCCTACTATGAAACTAACTTATAGGTTTCTTTTTTTTTTTGAGAGAGAGCCTCAAGTTGTCACCCTGGGTAGAGTGCCATGGCATCACACTCACAGCAACCTCCAACTCCTGGGCTCAAGCGAGTCTCCTGCCTCAGCCTCCCAAATAGCAGGGACCACAGGCGCACGCCACAACGCCTGGCCATTTTTTGGTTGCAGCCGTCATTGTTGTTTGGAAGGCCCCGGTCTGGATTCAAACCCGTCATCTCAGGTGTACATGGCTGGTGCCTTAGCCTGTTGAGCCACAGGCACCAAGCCATTTATAGGTTTCATATGAAGGCTATAACCCAACTATGGCACAAGAATATGGGGAAAGGGGCAAGGGAGGGGAGGGTAGAGGGAGGTTGGGGTGGAGGGATGGTAATTGGTGGGGCCACACCTACGGTGCATCTTAGAAAGAGTACAGGCGAAACTTACTAAATGCAGAATACAAATGTCTTCATATAGTGATTAAAAGGCCATAAAGGCTATGTTAAATAGTTTGATGAAAATATTTCAGATTGTATATGAAGTCAGCACATTGTGCCCCATAACTGTACTAATGTACACAATTATGATTTAATAAAAAAAAAGAAACTAATAGTTGATGGGACTAAGAACCATCAAGTATGTTGTACAAATGTTTACTAGCGGCAGCAGCAGACAAGGAAATGTGTAACTGAGTGCTGGGTGAGATATTGCATATTGCTAGTTAGGAACATTTGAATGTTTGATCTGCTTCAATATCTAATTTACCTTCGAACATCAAAAAACTTAGCTTCTCAAGTGATGGTTGAAGAATACTAATGGAGCTCATTGAAACTTTTCCATCTCAAGGAACTCCTTTAAAAAGCTTAGAATTTGAAAAAAAAAAAAAACAGCTTAGACTTTGTTTTAAAAACTTTATAATCTATAGAGGCTCTAAGCAAAGATAACTAAATCATGCCAACATATTCTTCCTGTTCAATCTGTCACTGTTGTAAACTATTTCAAATATTATTAGATTTGGGTTTGCTTTTATTGTAAGGCACTTCATATTTTACTTGTACTGACTAAAAAATCCTGAGCTATCAGATAATGCAAAATAAAGAGGGTGCTCACAGAAAAACCTCAGTTAATAAGCATGTTATGCTACAGGGCAGCTCATCACCGTAAATGAAAGTTTTCCAACTACATGCGAGAGGATATATTTTCCCTTTAGAATGTTAAGCCATTTTCCTTACTTATTTTTTGTATAAACAAAACGCGGTATAAATCTAAAACGAGTGCAGTAAGATAATACGTATTTATCTGTCGTTCTACTTAGTAAACTATATGTAGTGTAATCATTGTTGGAATCGCTAAGTGGTTGCTTTTTTTTTTTTTTTTTTGAGACAGAGCCTCAAGCTGTCACCCTGGATAGAGTGCTGTGGCATCACAGCTCACAGCAACCTCCAACTCCTGGGCTCAAGCGAGTCTCCTCCTCCACCTCCCAAGTAGCTGGGACTACAGGTGCCCGCCACAATGCCCGGCCATTTTTTGGTTGCAGCCGTCATTGTTGTTTGACAGCCCCGGCTGGATTCGAACCCACCAGGTGTACGTGGCTGGCGCCTTAGCCCGTTGAGCCACAGGTGCCGAGCCATTTTTTTTTTTTTTTTGATTAACATGAAAAATGAAGAGAGAATACTTCTGGATTTGAAAGGAATATTGCAGATGACAGACTTCACTGATTGCTCCCCCAGATCACAAAGGGCCAGTTCTACAGCAAGAAACTTGGGATAAC
>CAUYON010130014.1:0-12325 GCA_963573935.1 Arctocebus calabarensis | reverse complement strand
TTGGAGAGTACTTAGAGATCTAAAAATAGACCTTCCATTCGACCCTATAATTCCTTTACTAGGTATATACCTAGAAGACCAAAAATCACACTACAACAAAGACATCTGTACCAGAATGTTTATTGCAGCCCAATTCATAATCGCTAAGTCATAGAAGAAGCCCAAGTGCAGATCAACCCACAAATAAATTAATAAATTGTGGTACATGTACACAATGGAATATTATGCAGCCTTAAAGAATGATGGAGACTTTACCTCTATCATCTTTACATGGATGAAGCTGGAACATATTCTTCTTAGCAAAGTATCTCAATAATTGAAGAAAAAGAATCCAATGTACTCAACCCTACTAAGAAGCTAATTTAAAGGTTTCATATGAAGGCTATAACCCAACTATAGCACAAGAATATGGGAAGGGAGGGGAGGGGGTAGGTTGGAGTGGAGGGAGGGCAATTAGTGGGGCCACACCTATGGTGCATCTTAGAAGGGTACAGGAAAAGCTTACTAAATGCAGAATACAAATGTCTTCATACAATAACTAAGAAAATGCCATGAAGGGTATGTTAAACAGTTTGTTGATAACATTACAGATTGTATATGAAACCAGCACATTGTACCCCTTGATTGCACTAATATACGCAGCTATGATTTAATAAAAAATAAATAAATAAATAAACAAACAGTGTAGAGAAGCATAGAGGCAAAGAGGACTGGAAGGATGAAAATTCCAGAGGGAAAGAACTTATGCAAAGTGAAATGAGAGTGTTAGCAGTTTTCCCGAGTCCAGCTAAAGAAAGTGAGGGGCTACACACGCATGGCGAGCTTGCTTTTCCACTGTCTACCCCACTGAGAAAGAGGCAAGGTTCCCTGGGGGGAAAGAAGATCTACTTCAGTCTCTATGTATTCATTATGTGTAACATCTTCCAAACAACTCTAAGTAATGAAACATAAGAAGAAGTAGGAAAAAGTGGTCAATAATCAAGAGAAAAAAATAAGACAGACACACATGATATCCAGAGATTAGGGCAAGCAGGGAAGGACTTTGAAAATAACTGCTATAAATATGTTTTAAATAGAGGGGATAGAGGGCAAAACATATACAGGAAGACACAGAATCTCAATAACAGATTGGAATCTATACTAAAAAAGCAAATGAACATTCTAGAACAGTAATATCCGAAAGTAAGAACTCAAGGGGTGGGTTTAATGGGGTATTTGACACAGCAGAAGTCAACAGAAAACTTCAACAGCAGAAGTCAACAGCTGAAGTCAACAGCAGAAGTCAACTTGAAGACACGAAAGTAGAAAAAAAATTGAAGGGCAGACAGAAGAAAACATGAACAGATTAAAAGAGTGTGAAGAACACAGGTCAAGGGTCTAACAAACAAGTAACAGTGGTTCCAGAAGACAAGGAATGGAGAGTGAGAAAGAAAAAGAAATCAAGTCCTTGCAGATAAGCAGAGGAAACTGCATTGCACTCAGAGCAAGGTGGACCCACACTGATCATTCTATTTCCTAACGGATTAGGCACAACACTGAGAAAGTCCCCTATTTCCTCTGATTTTCCTTTTCCCTCATCTGTTAAATTGAATTAGTCATATTAATTTCTTGGAACTTTCAAAGAATTCATCTCTTTATATATACATACATGTATATGATGGAACTGAATATGGAAAGGTGAAACCTTAGTTAATGTCAGTACCTTCATCAGTATTGTTTTTTCATTCAGTTTTTGTAACTGGCCAGCCTGCAATCACCTTAGCACACACTGATATAAAATTGCCAATTGGATAAAATGAACATTGAATTTTACTTAGTTTGTCTCTCCTCTTCATTCAAAAAGTTGTTTTCTACTTTTATTACACGTGTCTGCATATTTTTCCCAATTCTGTAACAGGCAGTATCTATTCCAGAAATCAGTGAAATAAATACTCAAGTTAAAGGCAAAAAAAAAAAAAGAAATGATAGAACTAGTAACTAGAATTAATTAAGGTTCCATGCAGGATACAAATGCACCATAAAAGAAATCAGCTGTGTTTTTTGTTTGTTTTGAGACAAAGTCTCACTATGTTACCCTCTGTAGATGGCATCACAGCTTACAGCAATCTCAAACTCTTAGGCTTAAGCAATTCTCTTGCCTCAGCCTCCTAAGTAGCTGGGACTACAGGCGCCCACCACAACACCTAGCTTTTTTTGTTTCTTTTTTTGGTTGTAGCTGTCCTTGTTGGGCAGGCCCCAGCTGGATTCGAACCCACCAGCTTGAATGTATGTGGCTGGCGCCCTAGCCACTGAGCCACAGGTGCCGAGCCTCAGCTGTGTTTTAATCCAAAAAAAAAGTAATATCTTTAAAAATAAAATAATGAAAAAGAATAGTGTCTGGCACACAGTAGGTATCAATAAATATTTATTGGTAAAAGAGTATAAGTAACCTGGATGGAATTGAAACACAATCATCTTAGTAAAGTATCTCAACAATGGAAAAAAGTATCCAATGTACTCAATACTAATATGAAACCAATATATAAACTACTACACACAAACAGAAAAGAAAAAAAAACACAAATATAGTCTAGCAAAGGGAAGGCAAGAGAAGGAAGAGGGGAAAAGGGAGTAGGGAGGGTGATGGGCAGGATCTCACTAAATGTGTACAATGTGAGGGGGTTCAGCACACTCCCTGGGCAGAGCTCAACTACAACTTGACCTTTACCTTGGAAATGAAAATAATGGAACCTAAACATTCACACCCTCATATCAATCTGAAATTTTTAAAAAGTCAAGTAATTATGAGTTTACATTAAAAAAATTTAAGTCTTATTTAAAACTTGCTATATTAGCTTTATTTATGATTTTTCACTGCCAACAGAAGGAAATACCATGGCTTATATGGGAGTGTCCTATCTTGGAGGTCATTTCATGTGCTTCTGAGAATTAAACAAATGCTAAGGCTAAAATATATGATTTTAAGAGGGTAAAATGCTAAAATATAGTCATCCAGGGAGAGAAATACAAAAAGAAGAGGTAATCCATACATTGGATAATGAGCTATTTCATAACAGGTGGTAAAAAGGATACTCTAAAACACGCAGAATATAAATGAAGCCTATAAGAGGAAAAGAGGGCATACTAGGGGGAAAATGGTATCAAAGGAAGTTTGGGACTTTTCAAGCATGCGATGGATTCCACCATGAAGGGGAACTTTTTTTTTATTATTAAATCATGGCTGTATACATTAATGCAATTGTGGGATACAATGTGCTGATTTCTATACAATTTGAAACTAGTTAACATACCTTTCACAGCATTTTCTTAGTTATTGTGTTAAGACATTTATGTTCTACACTTAGTAAATTTCAAATGTAACCTTGTAAGATGAACCATAAGTGTGGTCCCACCAATTACATTCCCTCCACCCACCCCTCCTTCCTCTCCCCTTTCCCCTTCTTCTTGGCCTATGGAGGAGGTGGAGCAAGATGGAGATTGGGACAGATGGGTAGCTCATCTCTCCCAAGACACCAGGTGAGAGGGAGAGGGCTCTGGATCTTTCCCCACGTGGATTATTGGTGTGGATAGACAATGGGAGATGTGCAGCAAATTGGTGGATTGCTATATTTGAAGTGTAATCCAAAACCTCAGACTCTGCTATAGTTTTCCCCACCCAGTGAGCCAGCGGCAGCCGGCCCCTCCCACACAAAGGCCAGCAGTTGGCAATTCACAAAACCTAATTGATGAAAATTTCAGTGAAACGTGGATTCCTAAGTTTGGTGACCAGAAAGGGGAGCCACTTGGAGTCATAGAGGGCTAGGCAGCCTAAAGGAGAATTGAGGGGAGGGGATCCTGCTGGGAAACAGACATTTTGAATTTTCTGAAATGGCAGACACCATTTCCCAGGATCTTCAGGAGTAATTGAACAGATTGTACCATCCCTGGTGGGGAATCTTGGTGCAATCTGACTGTTCAGACGGGGAACTGGGGCTAAATGGAGACACTCTGAATTGTGGAAATTGGGGAAGAAGGTCCCTGTGCACTGCAGCTGTGAGAACAGTAGCAGTCCGGAGCAGCAGCAGCAGCAGTGGCAGTGTCCCAGCGGCTGCTGGGCAGCGGCAGAGCAGCGGCCCAGCAGTGGTGGCCAGAGCAGCTGCAGCAGCTATAGTCAGCCCCTCTCCCACAGCCGATTTCAGTTGCCAGTTTGCGGGAGAATGTGGGAGCAGAGTGGAAAGATCTGTGAAGTGTGGACTCCTGCACTGAGTTTGGAGGTCAGATAGGAGTACTGTCTGGAGCAGAACACCCAAAGTGGGGCAACATTTGGAAACTGAACTGTTAAAGTAACCCTAAAAATGGCAACCGGCCAGGTAGAGTGGTTACCATAGTAACAAAGTAACCGCTGAATCAGGTATAAGCCTGGCAACCACTCACAACACCACCTGGTGTCCAGAAAGTATATTGCATTATAAAGTTACTCCTACTGAAGTTGACATCTACCTCATATGTGTAGATGTGTATTTCTATATTTATACAAGAATAATATTTTGGGAGGTTGGTGTCTTTATTTGTTTGTTTGTTTGTTTGTTTTTGTTTTTATTTTTTTCCTTCATCCTTTTCTTGGAGGAGCCATTGTTAATTAATGTTTTATTTTACTTTTTTCTTATTTTCTTTGTTTTTTCTTCTATTTTTAATTTTATTATTTATTTTCCTTTCTTCTTTCTTGTAACTCTTTTATGAACACTACTTTCTTTTTTCACTCTCCCCTCTTCTTCTTCCCTTCTTATGGTTTCTGAGAGTACATACATCAGATTTTTTAGAGGCTTTTTCTTTGTTTTTTTTTTCTTTTCCCAATTATTTTACAAATATTATTTTTATTGTAGATTTTTTGTTCTTGTTTTTGTTGTTTGTTTTTTGTTTCTTTGTTTTGTTTTGTCTGTATGTCTATGTGTTTCTGACTGTGCATGCATCTGTAGGCTTGTGTGTCTGGTAGCCTTTTTATCTGTTTATTAGTTCATTTGATCTCAAGGTGATTGGTGGTGCAAATGTTTTCCTTGCCACATTGGTCCTTCAGTGTACCCCCTCCCCTAGCCTGACAGTCTAGAAGTCCAACTCATCCAGAATCCAGATTGTCTGCATTTCTTAGCTAGGGCTGGGCATTGAATAGATGATGGCTGCACAGCTGTGATGTTCCTGTGAATCCAGTAACTGTACAAGAAGACAAAGAGGGAAAGGTGACTGTCCTGGCCCAAAGAAAAAGAGTATCTCAGCCGCAGAGAGATGCTAGGGTTCCTGTACTGTGGGAGGAAGCTTGGAAGCTGCTGAGGTGCATGAACCTAAGAGGAGGCACCTCCCACCCAACTTCAGCATTAGTAGAGTGACCCTGCTGGGGTTTAACTCCAGAGAGTCATCTCCCCCATCTCTGTGGCCTTCCAGAGGGAGCCAAACCATGCCCTATAGGAATTCTAGTACTGCAGAACAGCGGCAACAAAGGTGCAGTGGCCGAGGGAAAAATTCTTTTGCAGTCTGGATATCCTCTGGTTTGGACTGAGCTCAGGTGCAACTATCTTCAGCTGCCATTGAACACCTGAGACAGGCAGACCCCAGCCTCCCCTGCTGGATGGTGGTAGACTGTGGTAACCACAAGAAGGAGGCAATGACCTCACATTGACTCCGGCTGGCACATAGTCCTGGCACATTTGCTTTTTGGCCAGAACAGGGACATGGAAACTGGGTTAACAGAGTCTGCCAGAGAGACTACAAGAGACTGGGGTGACCAAAATCTGGTGGTGAAGGACGATCAAGGTGAGGTAAGAGGCACTAAGCCCCTGGCACTATACATCCTACTGGACAGGCATTTATGACTCCTCAGAGCTCTGAAGGTGCTCAAATCACACTTGAGCTGCCTATAGCCCCTAACATGTAGTTGCTGGAGCCTGCTTGAACTTTCCAACTAGAGAGTAGGGGGCTGTCAGGGACAATTGGGCTGGAATGCTTGAACTGTACAAATTATCCGAGGACCCTCCAAGATGGGTCCGAGGTTTTTCTGGAGTGGGAAGGTTTGATTGTCCTCTTCCAGATACTGCCAGTCAGAGAAGAGATGTCCTAGTTGCCTGTATTTCACTGAACGAGAGACTGCAACCCAGGGTTACTGATTCACTAGGATTGGACAGAGATCAGCTGGATATAAGACATAGCCACCTATCCACACTGCACCAAGCAGGCCTCTATAGTAACAGACTGTAGTACTGAACAGGTAGTTTGCAAAATGGTAGAGGGAAAGCTGCAGTCATCAGTCCCACTTCCTGGGTGGAGGCCTGGTCAGCCACAACCGTAGAAGTTTCCAGTCCAATTTCACTTCACCTGCTCATCTAGCTAAATGCTGAAAAAGAATCATGGGGCAGAATCAGCAAAAAAAACTCCGGCAACACGAATAAACAGAAAAGTGCAACTCCCCCTAAGAATGACAAACCATCCAATCCAGAGGAGCCCATCCACAAACAGATAGCTGAGATGTCTGAAATAGAATTTAGAATCTGGATTGCAAACAAGATCAAAAAAATGGAAACAAAGATGGAGGTAGAAATTGTAGGATTAATTCAGAAGATGTCTCAAGAATTCAACCAATTCAAAGACAAAATGACCAAAGATTTCGACACATTGAGACAAGAAGTTGCAACCCTCAAAGATGTGAGAAAAACAGTAAAAGCTCTCAGTAACAGAATAGAGCAAGCAGTAGACAGGATTTCTGACACTGAAGACAGAGATGGCGAATGCTCCCAAACACTCAAAGAGGTGGAGAAATGGAAGGCAAAAATGGATCATTCTCTCAGAGAGTTCTGGGATAACTTGAAGAAAACCAATATTCGTCTTATGGGGATACCTGAAAGTGAATAACTGCCTTCACAAGACACAGAGTCCCTTCTTCTTGAGATTATGAAAGAGAATTTTCCAGGCATACCTAAAGACTCTGAAATTCAGACAGCAGACAGTTTCAGATCTGCAGCACGACTCAACCCAAATAAGACATCCCCCAGGCACATCATAGTTAACTTCACTAAAGTTAACATAAAGGAGAAGATTCTGAAAGCAGCCAGATGCAAGAAATCCATTACTTACAAGAGGAAGAACATTAGAATAACTTCAGATCGCTCTGCTCAAACCTTTCAAGTTAGAAAGGAGTGGGCATCGACTTTTAACCTCTTAAAACAAAACAACTTCCAACCCAGGATCCTATATCCACCCAAACTGAGTTTCATTTATGGTGGAGAAATTAAATACTTTAATGATATACATGTGTTGAAGAAATTTGCCATAACTAAACCAGCTCTCCAGGATATTCTCAGACCTATCCTCCATAATGACCAGTGCAAACCTCCACCACAAAAGTAAACTCAAGCAGAAACTTTTGACCACATTCTAAGCACTACAATGGTGAAAGAATCCAAAATTCCCACTTCACTTTCAAATGGCTTATCTTTACTTTCAATTAACATGAACGGTTTAAATTGTCCTCTAAAGAGGCACAGGCTGGCTGACTGGATACAAAAACTTAAACCAGATATGTGCTGAATTCAAGAATCTCATCTTCCCTTAATAGATAAATATAGACTCAAGGTGAAGGGATGGTCATCTATATTCCAGGCAAATGGAAAACTGAAAAAAGCAGATGTTTGAAGTGATGGATATTGTAATTACTCTAATTTAATCATTACACATTGTATACATATATCAAAGTATCATTCTGTACTCCATGAATGTGTGCAACTTTTTGCACCAACTACAAATAAGAGGTTAAAAAAAAGATAGAAGCTAGAGTGGGAGGGAGATAATTCAGTGAATATAGAGGGAAGACAGCAAGTATATACTGTTGAAAGTACAGGGATGTATTTTAAATGATTAGCTTCAACATGATCTAGAATTCAATTCAGTTTACCCAGCACATAAAGTAGAATTGACCATCAATTTAAAATAACATAACCAGAGAAAGAAATTCAGTCTCGATGATGTAGGTCGGAACAGACGCATAGCCTATCTCTCGCAGGACATCAGGTGAGAGGGAAGGGGCTCTGGATCTTTCCCCGTGTAGATTATTGCTGTGGATGGACAGCTGGAGATGCACAGCAAATTAGTGGATTTCTGTATTTGAGGTGTAGTTCAAAACCTAAGACTCTTCTATAGAATTTTCCCCTGCCCAGTGGAGACAGCCAGCAGCCTACCCCTCCCACAGGGAGGACAGCAGTGAAGTTCGAAACTCACAAAACCTAATTGATGAAAATTTCGGTGAAGCATAAATTCCTGAGTTTGGTGACCAGAAAGGGGTGCTGCTTGGAGTCATAGAGGACTAGGCAGCCCAAGAGAGATTTGAAGGGAGGGGCACCTCCCGGGAAACAGACATTTTGAATTGTCTGAAATGGCGGACACCTTTTCCCTAGATCATTGGGAGTAATTAAACGGACAGTGCCATCCCTGGTGGGGGATCCTGGTGAAGTATGACTGTTCAGGTTGCACAGGGAACTGGGGCTTGGAGGAGACACTCTGAGCAGTGGGAATTGGCTAAGAGGGACACCATGCACTGGAGCAGTCCAGAGCAGCCACCAGACCTGTGGCAGCCGCGCAGCCAGCCCCTCTCCCACAGCCACCTGCAGTTGCCAGTTTGCAGGAGAATGTGAGAGCAGAGTAGAGAGATGTGTAAAGCATGGACTCCTGCACCAAGTTTGGAGGTCAGGTGGGAGTGCTGTCTGGAGCAGAACACCCAAAGTTGGGCATTTTTTAGAAAACAAACTATTGGAAAAACTCCAAAAAATACCGACCAGCTGGGTAGAGTGGTTACCATAGAAACAAAGTAAACAGTGAATCAGGTGTAAGCCTGGGAACCACTAACAGTGCCGTCTGCTGTCTGGAAATTATATGGCATTATAAATTTATTCATACTAAAGTTGACATCTACCTCATACATATAGATGTGTATTTCTATATATATACAACAAGAATATTTTTGAGGTTGGTTTTCTTTTTCATCCTTTTCTTGGAGGAGCCATTGAAAATTAATTTTTTATTTTACCTTTTTTCTTATGGTATTTTTATTTCTTCTATTTTCAATTCTATTTTTCATTTTACTATATTCTTTCTTGTAACTTTTTTACGAAGACTACTTTCTTTTTATCTCTCCCCTTCCTCTTCTTCCCTTCTTATGGCTTCTGAGAGTGCTTACATCAGATGTTTTTGAGGCTTTTTTTTTTCCCAAATATTTTACAAGTACCATTATTTTTAATGTAGATTTTTTGTTCTTGTTTTTGTTTGGCTTTTGGTTTGCTTGTTTTGTTTTGTCTGTACGTCTATGTGTTTCTGACTGGGTGCATCTGTGGGCTTGTGTGTCTGGTAGACTTTTTATTTGTCTATTAGTTCATTTGGTAAAATGTGATTGGTGTTCTAAATGTTTTCCTTGCCACCATGATCCTTCAGTCTACACCTCCCCTGGTCTGGAAGTCTAGAAGTCCAACTCATCCAGAATCCAGATTGTCTACATTTCTTAGCTAGGAACAGGCATTGCATGGATGGTGGCTGTACAGCTGCACTGGTCCTGTGAATCCAGTAACTGTACAGAAAGACATAGAAAGAAAGGGGACTGGCCTGGCCCAAAGAAAAAGGGTATCTCAGCAGCAGACAGAGGCTAGGGTTCCCACACTGCAAGTGGAGGCTTGTAAGCTGCTTAAGTACATGAACCTAAGAGGAGGCACTTTCCAAACAACTTCAGCATTAGTACAGTGATCTTGCTGGAGTCTAACTCTGGAGAGTCATCTCCCCATCTCGGTGGCCTTCCAGAGGGAGCCATACCTCGCCCTATAGGGATTCCAATACTGCAGAACAGCAGCAACAAAGGTGCAGTGGCCAAGGGAGAAATTCTTTTGCTATCTGGATATCCTCAGATTTAGACCGAGCTCAGGTGGAACTTTCTTTAGCTGCCATTGAGCACCTGAGGCAGGCAGACCCCAGCCTCCCCAACTGGATGGTGGTAGACTGTGGTAACCACGAGGAGGAGACGACTTCATTTTGACTCTGGCAAGTGCAAAGTCCTGACACTTTTGCTTTTAGAACAGAACAGGAACACAGAAACTGGGTGAACAGAGTCTTCAAGAGAGACTATCAGAGACTGGGGTGACCAAAATCCAGTGGTGAAGGACAACCAAGGTGAAGTAAGAGGCACCAACACCCTGACTCTAAACCTTTGACTGGGCGGGAATTTCTGACTCCTCAGAGCTCTGAAGGTGCTCAAATCACACTCAAGCTGCCAATAGCGCCTAATATCTAGTTGCTGGAGCCCTCTTAAACTTTGCAGCCAGAGAGTGGGGGGCTGTCAGAGACAATTGGTCTGGAGCTCTTGAACTGTACAAATTATCCGAGGACCCTCCAAGGTGGGTCCCAGGTTTTTCTGTAGTGGGAAGGTTTGATTGTCCTCTTCCAGATACTACTGGTGGGGGAAGGGATGCCCTAGTTCCTTGTATTTCACTGAACATAAGATTGCACCCCAGGGTTACTAATTCACTAGGATTTGACAGAAATGAGCTGAATACAAGACAGAATCACTTACCCTGACTACACTAAGTAAGCCTCTACAGTCACAGACTGTAGTACTGTACAGGTACTTTGCAAAATCGTAGAGGAAAAGCTGCAGTCACCAGTCCCAGTTCCTAGGTGGAGGGCTGGTCAACCACAACCATAGAAGTTTCCAGTCCAATTTCACTTGACCTGCTCATCTAGCTAAATGCTGAAAAACATTCATGGGGCAGAATCAGCAGAAAAACTCTGGCAACATGAAAAAACAGAACAGTGCAATTCCCCCAAAGACTGACAAACCATCCAATCCAGAGGATCCCATCCATAAACAGATAGCTGAGATGTCTGAAATAGAATTTAGAATCTGGATTGCAAACAAGATAAAAAAAAATGGAAACAAAGATGGAGGTAGAAATTGTAGGATTAATTCAGAAGATGTCTCAAGAATTCAACCAATTCAAAGACAAAAAGACCAAAGATTTTGACACATTGAGACAAGAAGTTGCAACCCTCAAAGATCTGAGAACCACAGTAGAAGCCCTCAGTAACAGAATAGAGGAAGGAGAGGAAAGGATTTCTGACACTGAAGACAGAGACTTCGAACGCTCCAAAAGGCTCAAAGAGGTAGAAAAATGGAAGGCAAAAATGGACCGTTCTCTCAGAGAGCTCTGGGATAACTCAAACAAAACCAATATTCGTCTTATAGGGATACCTGAAAGCGATGAACTACCTTCACAAGACACAGAGTCCCTTCTTCTTCAGATTATGAAACAGAATTTTCCAGACGTACCTAGAGACTCTGAAATTCAGATAGCAGACAGTTTCAGAACCATAGCACAACTAAAACCAAATAAGACATCCCCAAGGCACATCATACTTAACTTCACTAAAGTTAACAGGAAGGAGAAGATTCTGAAAGCAGCCCAACACACGAAATCCATTACTTACAAGGGGAAGAATATTATAATAACTGCAGATATCTCTGCTCAAACCTACCAAGCTAGAAGGGAGTGGGCATCGACCTCCTAAAACAAAATAACTTCCAACCCAGAATCCTATATCCAGTGAAACTGAGTTTCATTTATGATGGAGAAATTACTTTAATGACATCCATATGTTGAAGAAATTTGCCATAACTAAACCAGCTCTCCAGGATATTCTCAGACCTATACTCCATAACAACCAGTGCAAACCTCCACCACAAAAGTAAACTCAAGCAGAAACTTTCGACCACATACTAAACTCTACAATGGCAAAAGGATCCAAAATATACACTTCACATTCGAATGGCCTATCATTAATTTCAATTAATGTGAATGGTTTAAATTGTCCTCTAAATAGGCACAGGTTGGCTGACTGGATACAAAAACTTAAACCAGATATCTGTTCCATTAAAGAATCTCATCTTACCATAAAAGATAAATATAGACTCAAGGTGAAGGGATGGTCATCTATATTTCAGGCAAATGGAAAACAGAAAAAAGCAGGTCTTGCAATCTTATTCCCAGATTCAATAGGCTTAAAACCAACCAAAGTGAGTAAAGATAAGGATGGACATTTTATATTTGTTAAAGGTAATACTCAAAATGATGAGGTTTCAATTATTAATATTTATGCAACCAACCAGAATGCACCTCAATTTATAAAAGAAACTCTAACAGAAATGAGCAACATGATCTCCTCCAGCACCATAGTAGTCGGAGACTTTAACACTCTATTAACAGTGATGGACAGATCTTCCAAAAAGAAGCTAAGCAAAGAAATTCTAGATTTAAACTTAACCATCTAA
>CAUYON010130012.1:0-47769 GCA_963573935.1 Arctocebus calabarensis | reverse complement strand
AAGGAAAAAAGGAAGAGCTGAGCATCTGAAATTTTGTTGTAACAAATGGTCAAAAAATACCACCAATAAATATACAACTTTATGAATAGAAACAAATTCTAAAATCATGAAAAGAAATAAAAAAGGTAGTCTGCTCTCTTTCTAGAAGTTGCAGAAGAAAATGGTTTTCTTAGACTAAGTGTGCACGTGCTTTAAAGTTTTTTATTATTATTTAGAAATAAATTCTGAAGATAAAAGGTAAAAAAAAAAAAAAGAAAGAATCAAAGGAGCTATATACAATAGTCTATATCCCTAGGCTCTTTGAAGAGTCTAGGGCAGTGATTTTCAACCAGTGGGCTGCCTCACATTGGTGGGCTGTGAGAGGATCTTAGGTATGCTGTGAAAAATGTTAAAGACCATTAATTAAATTTCCAAAAGACGTTCAAAGCACAGTGAGTATATTTTTTTTAACTCTTTGGGTTTTTTTTTGTTTTTTTTTTTGTTTTTTGATCAACATAGTTTAAGTGTGCCACGGAAGTTTAACTGTAGGTTCGAGTGTCAAGTGAGATTAAAAAGGGTTGAAAAGCACTGGGCTAAGGACAGATTTTTTTATGTGCTCAAAAGAATTGGAGCAAAGACCCTGTCCCTTTCTCATGTCCCTGGGATTATAAATGTCCAGTGCTAAAATCAGTGCTCATGTAATGTGCATCTGACCATCAGAGAATGGAGACTTGAACCAGGAGGTCTCTTGCAGTACCGAAGGGTTGTCTTTCATGAACTTCATTTGGGCTTTAGAACCTTAACTATAGGAATATGCACTTCTTATAGAGACTTTTTAACATAATGTCTGCCATATTTTTGAATCTGTTACATATTAAGGTCCTCTATGAAACATTTGTTTCTACTGGGAGAAAAAATAAGTATTTTTTTATCTTGTAAGAATGAGAACTAGGCCAGGCACAGTGGTTCACAGCTATCACCTTAGCACTCTGGGAGGGTGAGGCAGGAGCAAGCTCAGGAGTTTGAGACCAGCCTGAACAGAGCAAGACCCTATCTCTACTGAAAAATACAAAAATTTGGTTCGGTGCCTGTGGCTCAACGGGCTAAGGCGCCAGCCAAGTACACCTGAGCTGGCGGGTTCGAATCCAGCCCAGGCCCGCCAAACAACAATGATGGCTGCAACCAAAAAATGGCCGAGCGTTGTGGCGGGCGCCTAAGTGCCAGTTACTTGGGAGGCGGAGGCAGGAGACTCGCTTGAGCCCAGGAATTGGAGGTTGCTGTGAGCTGTGATGCCATGGCACTCTATCCAGGATGACAGCTTGAGGCTCTGTCTCAAAAAAAAAAAAAAAAATACAAAAATCAGCTGGATGTTGTGGCAACAGCCTCTGTAGTCCCGGCTACTCAAGAGGCTGAGGCAGGAGGATCACTTGAACCCAGGAATTTGAGGTTGTTTTAAGCTAGACTAATGGCCAAGGTACTCTAGCCTGAGTAAAAGAGTGAGACTTTGTCTAGGGGGGGAAAGTAGAACTACCTTACTAAGAACTGTGTTACATTGGCCATTGGGAAGCTCTGAACTCCATAGCTTTAAGAACAACTCTCTTATCTATTACAATAACCATGTGTATAATATCTCTGTAAGGCTTAGTGGACCACACATCTTTTATTTTATCTTCTTTGTCCTAAGATTCTATTCTACTTTGGTTTTTCCTATCCCTGTATTTGTTCCTATCATACTGGTTTTGGGGAAGATATTTCTGGCCTGAAAATCTTCAGGAATGGTGTAGCATGTAAATAAGTAAAAGTAAAATGTAAGGACCTAATCATAGAGGTACCATGGGTTGGTATGAGAAAAAGTGAAAATCAACTAGTTGTTTTTGTTTTTTTTTTAAAGGAAATAGAAAATCACCTTGATAAGGACACGGAAGGCTACGACGTGGTGCTTGATGCTATAGACACGATGCAGCGAGTAGCCTGGCACATCAATGACATGAAGCGGAAACACGAGCACGCAGTCCGGTTACAGGTCAGCCACAAGGTGTCCGTGCCCAGCAGTGCGGTTGGGACACGGACTTGTTACCACTTTCTAAGTAAAATATTAAGGTGGCTTGGTTACTGCACTTCATTCATGGTCTTCAGTACGGTTCTCCCTGAAGGAAGGTCAGGGCCCCAGTAATCCTGATAATTGTACCGTACAGCTATTTAATAGACAACTTACATTGTAACTTTGAAGCTATAGTTTGCTCATAGCCCCTTTGAAGACCCAAGTTAAATATTTGAGTCTCCCAAGGCCTTATATTTATTATAGTTTTTCATAAATTCTATCCCTTATGGTCAACCAAAGTCCAAAAATGTGAAATGGAAAATTCTAGAAATAAACAGTTCATAAGGTTCAATACAGTGGCTCATCCCTGAACTCCCAGCACTCTAGGAGGCTGCAGTGAGTGGATTGCTTGAACTCAGGAGTTCAAGACCAGCCTGAGCAAGAGTAAGACCCCGCTGTCTCTACCAAAATAGAAAAATTTAGGCTGGGCACAGTGCCTCACACCTGTAATCCTAACATTCTAGGAGGCTGAGGTGGGTGGATTGCTTGAGCTTAGAAGTTCCAGACCAGCCTGAGCAAGAGCGAGACCCCCATCTCTACTAAAAATAAAAAAACTAGCCGGGTGTGGTAGTGGCCACCTGTAGTCCCAGCTACTCACGAGTCTGAGGCAAGAGGATGGCTTGAGCCCAAGAGTTTGCGGTTGCTGTGAGCTAGGCTGACACCATGGCACTCTGCCTGAGCAACTGAGTGTGACTCTATCTCAAAAATTAAAAATTCGTAAGTTTTAAATAGTATGCCATTGTGAGTATGGTGATGAAATTTCATGCTGTCTTCCTCCTCCTCATCTGGGACATGAATCATTCCTTTGTCCAGTGCGTCCACACTGTCTACAGCTGTCAACTTAGTAGCTGGCTTGGTTATCAGACCAACTGTTGAGATATCACAGTGCCATGTTCGAATCCCCCTTATTTTAATTAATAATGGCCCCAAATTGCAAGGATAGTAATGCTGGCATATTGTTATATTTGGTCTCTTTTATTATTGTTGTTGTTCATCTTTTACTGTGCCTAATTATAAATTAAACTTTACCCAAGGTACATATGGATAGGAAAAGACATAGTATGCATAGGGTTTCAGGCCTCTGGGGTGTTGGAATGTATCCCCTGCAGATGGAGGGGAGGACTACTTGTTTGAAAATGGCTAAATGGCTAGTTTTCCATATAAATCTGCTTGGCATTCTGACATCACTGCTAAATCAGAACATAGCTCAAAGTTATCTCCATTTCTACTCATTTTTATTTCCAATCTGAAGTTTCCAATTATCTTATAGGTTTCTTAATTGGCACTTATGAATACTTATATTTTTCCAAAATTATAAAAAACACTTCCTTTAAAAGTATTTCTTTAGCTCATGTTGGGGTCTCGCTATGTTGCCCAGGCTGGCCCCAGACTCCTGGGGTCAAGCAACTATCAGCCTCCTGAGTCTCTGGGACTATAGGTGTTTGCCACCGTGCCCAGCAAAAAATGTTGATATTAATATATGATAAATCCCAAAGAAAAATATCAGTCATGTTGTCAATCTATATTCATCAAGTTCTATTCAAAGCACAAAAACATAAGTTAGGGGCAAAGAAAGGTTCCTTTCCTCAAATAAGTGAATTTAAAATCAGGAAATTTCTGAGAAAATGCTTCTTGTATAATTTTACCCAAGCTTTAGTTTTGAATTGCTTATTTGTGATACAGATTTCAGTATCTGAAGGTTTTTGAGCCAACATTGCTGATGGTTTTTAATCAGAAAAGTGGGAGGGAGAAAGTCAGGAGAAGGAAGCTTATCTATGAATGTCCCATATTGGGGATCCCTGGAACTAGATTTTAAAAGACATAACTGCTGCTGCCAGCCACTGCATAGGGGTCATTAGATAACAGAAATAAGTAATTGGTGACTTATCAACTCAACTCAATTCATTTCTGTTACCTTTTAAATGTCACCACCCATAAACACAGATTTATGTAGCAGACCATTAGATAGCACATAGGTCATTAGACTAATGGTTTGTGGACCATTAGTGGACTTGACAGGTGGGCCGCCGGGTCTTTGGTGCCTTGCTTTCCCGTCCCTGTTTAATCCCAGGGCCCCTCCCTCACTCAGGAGATTCAGAGTTTGCTCACTAACTGGAAGGGGCCGGACCTGACCAGCTACGGGGAACTGGTACTCGAGGGAACCTTCCGAATCCAGCGGGCCAAGAATGAGCGGACGCTCTTCCTTTTTGACAAGCTGCTTCTCATCACAAAGAAGAGAGATGACACGTTTACCTACAAAGCTCACATCCTGGTAGGTCTGAAGGCTGGTGGGTGGCAGGGGAGGACTCTGGTGGCCGGTTCCATCACGTGCCTCACCCTTCTCTCTGTTCCAGTGTGGAAACCTCATGCTCGTGGAGGTGATCCCCAAGGAGCCACTCAGCTTCAGCGTCTTCCACTACAAGAACCCCAAGCTGCAGCACACGGTTCAGGTACCTGTGGTGCCCTGGCCTCTTTCCAAACCCCCTCCCCTGTGAACTGTGAGTGCTGGGGGCCCGGAGCCCTTTCCCGAGCTTTCTGGTCACGTGGCACTTCCTCCCGTCTTATCCGAGGGCTCTGCGTGTGTGTGCACAGGAGCTGTGTGTTGTCTGACTGTCCAAATCTCTCCGTAGG
This sequence comes from Arctocebus calabarensis, assembly GCA_963573935.1. Lineage (NCBI taxonomy): Eukaryota > Metazoa > Chordata > Mammalia > Primates > Lorisidae > Arctocebus > Arctocebus calabarensis. Next base: position 43,058 of record CAUYON010130012.1, on the reverse strand, counting down.
CTAAATCCCAGCAAGACAAGCGCCTGTGGGTGCTGCACCTAAAGAGGCTGATCCTGGAGAATCACGCGGCGAAGATTCCGGCGAAGGTGAGATGCCAGAGTCAGGCAACAGTACAATGTGGACGAATCCCCGTCCTAGTGGGGCGTCCAGTGAGGCAGATGTTTAACTTCAGAATAAAGAAAATTGAGAGCACGTGTAGGGACCAGTTAAGCGGCCACTTACATTGAGAAGATGCAGGCCCTGGCAGGCCCTGTGGAGGCAGAGGTGCTGCTGTTCCCTTTAGGGCCTAAAAGAAGGAAAAGATCCAGTAGAACCTCCATAAACAGACCTGGCCCACACGCAGAGGTGGTCAACTTAAGGAACCAGGCCTCCTGTACTAATAGTGCAAGTGGTGCGTGTCCAGTCTGTGAAGTTAGGTCAACTTAAGCAGGTGGTCAATGGACGGAGGTGGTCAGCTGTGGGAGTTCTACTATACATATAAGAAAACTTCTAGAGAACTAATAGAAAATGGAGTTATGGGGTTGGGCACAGTGGCTCACACCTGTGTTCCTAGCACTCTGGAGGCCAAGGCAGGTGGATCGCCTGAGCTCAGGAGTACGAGACCAGCCTGAGCAAGAGCAAGACCCTGTCTCTAAAAATAGCTGGCCGTTGTGGCAGGTGCCTGCAGTCCCAGCTACTTGGGAGGCTGAGGCAAGAGAATCATTTGAGCCCAATAGTTTGAGGTTGCTGTGAGCTGTGACAGCAGGGCACTCTACCAAGGATGACAGAGTGAGACTCTATCTTCAAAAAAAAAAAAAAGAAAGAAAGAAAACGGAGTTCTGCGGACCATTCAGAGCACCGTGCACCTGCTGAACCAGTGCTGTGCGAGGCTGCGGGGGTGCCAGGGAAGCGGGATGCAGACTGGAAGGAGCTTACGGGTGTGGGCGCCATGCAGGCCATTAACCCTGACCGTGAGGAGGTAACAGGTGCACAAGGTGTTGTGGGGGGACGAAGTGTTTGATGCAGCTGAGTAGGGAGAGGATTGAAAACTCCTGAACCTCAACCTTGAAAAATGAGGACTATTTTTATGAAGCAGGAGAAAGGAAAAGGGAAACCAGGCCAGGAGGCCGGCATTAACACAAGGGGGCGTGAACAGGCCCTCGGGGGCTGCCCAGGCGGGAGGGCTGGTGCCTAGGAGCCAGGGGGAGCTGGAGGACATTCAGGTGACCCACGGAGGGCTGTGGACACACACAGGACTCTGGGCTGTACTGGCCTTGGGAAGAGGAGATGGCGAGGTCTGTCTGTATTGTGAAGAGTGTAACTTTGGGGACAGTGAGCCAAGCTGTGAGAGTGGAGATTTAATCATCCAGAAACAGATAAGGAACACCACTGCGGGGCCCCAGCCACAGAGGGGGAGCACACCCCTGAGACAGGACGGGATTTGGCCACTAAGCGTGAAGGGTGAGGCAGGAGCGTGGTGTGGTGAGTCCCGAGCTGGGCCGCAGAAGGCAGGAGCCCGTTACGTGCAAGCAAGAGGGGGAGAAGTCAGAGCAGGTGAGAAGTTAGGTCTCCGCAAGCCGAAGACCCAGGGGCTCCCCACCAGAGGCAGGGGCTGAAGCCCTGAGACTGGACGGAGTGGCCCACAAAACTGGACAGGATAGAAGAGCCACTGGGGATCCCTGCTTGTGGGGGACCTGCTGACAACTTTGGAGAACAGCCAGAGAAAGAGTGGCCAGGGGGCAGGCAGGGAGGACAGAGGAGGAGAAGGGTTTGTCGGGAAAGAAGGAGTGAATCTGAGAGACAGGGAGGGGGAGACAGCCGTGGAGGCTGCAGAGATCAGAAAAGATGACAGCAGAAAACTAGGTTTGGCAACTAGGAGGCAAGGTCAGAATTACAAAGGGGGAAAGACAAAGCAGAGAAGAAGGAAGGCAGGGTGCGGACTCCCCCCACAGACACGCAAAGTTTAGGAAATAAAAGGTGGTAGCCTGGGGTGAGGGAAAATCAAAGCAAGACTTATGTGGGGGAGGAATACTGAGGCTGCAGGAGGATGCGGGCAGGAGGTGGGAGGGGGAGGGTCGAAGGCACAGGAATGGGGGGCAGGGGAATCTTGAGGGGGCCTTGATTGAGGGAAGATAAAGGATTTGATCTCACTGACCGGTGAGGGGAGCAGGGAAGGGGTTGGATACCCAAGGGCAAATGGAAAAGTTCCAAATAATTATAAAGAAAATAGAATAGTTGCTAGAGTTTACTCCAATAACTTGTACAAGGCATCGAAGAGCCAACTGAGCTGGCTGCCGGGAATCAGTGTAGTGATGTCATTTCAAAATCTGCTCAGCACCTTGGGAACTAGAGGTGCAGGTGGGATCCTGCGGGACAGGGAGTGTCCGGGTGGGGGAGGCTCACAGGGCAGGGAAGGGGAGGAGGCAGCAGGTGAGCAGGATTTCCAGGCTGAGGTTTTGGAGAACAAAACTAGACTGGGGTCCGAGGATAGCTGTGTCACAGTCAGAGCTGGTTGAGCAGGAGTTGAAATTGGGGAGATACAACCAGAAATCGGTAGCTAGAGAAGGGACTTCAGGGTCCTGTGTTGGAGATGGGCCATTCTGGGGGAGGCTCTGCTTCTGTGGTGCTGTCCAGGAGTGGAGGAAAAGGTTGTCAGAGATAAACTGGTGGAGGAACCGGAAGGAGGGTGGTGAGTGAGTTATCCACATAAGGTGGTGAAATGATGCAAGATGGGGCGCAGAATGGGATGGTGATCATGAGAGTTGACCCTAGTGGAAAGTAAGGAGCCCTGAGATTTCTGAGAAAGGAGAAGTCTGTCTTGCCCTGTGTGTATACTGAAAAGCATTCAAAGCTTGTTCTCTGGGCTGCAAGCAGTTATTTGTGTTCAGGATATGAGTGGGCGTAGGTGTGTATTTTGAAGCATGAGTTTCATTTCATCAGGGTGTCGTGAGAGCCAAGGGAGCTCACACGGAGAGGTGGCTGCATGCTCTTCATGGTTAGTCATTGGGCTGCTGGCCTTGTACCTTCGAAGGCCCTTATGAGCAATGGCGAAGCGGCATTTGCCCCACCTTCTGTTTACCTGTCTGCCGGGAAGGTCAAAATTGCTAAAGAGATTCTGAAAGGCAATTTCAAAACCTTTACAAAATGGGCTTAGTTCACATCCTGTCCTCCCTCTCCCACACTAGGTATGTGTGTTCCAGGAAGTTTTCACTTTATAGATTCAAATGGTTAAGAGAGTTGCTATATAGAATTGTTACTTTTTTGCCCAAATTAATTGCTCATGGTTTTAGAATCTAAAAATTACTTTTTTTTCCACTACAACTGGCTGAGCATGTATACACTGTGCTAAGTAAATACTTTATACTCTTACTTCACCCTCAGCAAAACAAGTTATGAGATGGGTCTTAGTCTCCCTATTTTAGAGAAATAAAAACAGAGGCTCAGAGACATTGAGAGAACTCCCCAAGTTTATACTGCTACTACACGACCACACCCAATTCAAACCCAGGTCCTTCTGGCCCCAAACAGCATCTGAACCATATTGTTCCCACTGGCAATAAAAACATACTTGTTTAATATACACTATAATGTTAATTTTTTTTTATGTAAGCAGAATTAAGTTTACTTTATATACATCTTTACACATAATTTTCCTCTTATTTTCTTAAAGTTTTAAAAATGTACTTCTATGAAATAAATGCATACGGGAAATTTTAAACATCGGAAAATGTATCACTGGTCTAATGTCGGTGCCACTGTGGGAAATTCATTAGTTCCTCTTACTGTCACATTCCTAATTCAAGGGTGGTCCTTGGGTGACACCTGGTGGTCAGAAATGGCACTTTGGGAAATGAGCATTTAAAGCCTAGAAAAAAAATATTGGAGTCAGGTTTAAAGACACCAAAGAACTTCTTAGAAATAGCTATATTGCCCATTCTTATATATAGTATATCAACTTAACTCTTGTCCATATTAATTTAGAATAAAGATTAAGGTAGGTACTTTTGTATTTCATAAATATATTCACTTGGTTCTGTAACTATACTTGCAGGAAACTGAGCTAGCATTTGTGTTTGAAAGTAGTCTAAAATGTACATTAGAATATACGTTAGAGGTATCAGTGTTACAAATTTCTAAGCATTTGTTTTCTCAAAAGTAAGGTAACTAGGTTGAGGGGCCCCTGTATTTTTTTAACTAAATATGATTGCTACTTAGCCTAAAGGTTTTAGGCTAAATGTTTTAATATTTTAATGATATTACAGTTAAAACATTTAAATCACAGATCCCCAAAAAATGAGTAAAATTATTTTTAAAGTTACTTTTAGCATTGTGTTTATAGGTTAAGATGTACTACCCTTAGAAAATGGCATTAAAGAGCCAAAAAAAAGCTACCCAAAGTAATTTTTTTTATTTTCTTTGAATCCTTATGCGAAATGTCCATGGTAGGGCTATTCACTTATCTTTTTATATTCCCCTAAACATCAGTAACATCTGATAACAATAACAAAAAGAGGGCTTGGTGCCTGTAGCTCTGCTGCTAGGGCGCCAGCCACATACACTGGAGCTGGCAGGTTCAAATCCAGCCTGGGCCTGCTAAACAACAGTAAAAATGACAACCAAAACAAACAAACAAAAATAGCCAGGTGTTATGGTGAGCACCTATAGTCCCAGCTACTTGGGAGGCTAAGGCAAGAGAATCACTTAAGCCCAAAAGTTTGAGGTTGCTGTGAGCTGTGACACCATAGCACTCTACCTAGGGCGACGTAATGAGACTCTTTCAAAAAAAAAAAAGAGGCCCCACATCATTAAACTTCAGAAGACAAGGGACAAAGTGAGGAGAAGTGTGTGTAGAGAAAGAAAAGTCAGAAATTATCAGGCGCAAACTCCTAGGAGGGCAGGTGGTCCAGCCCATCACGGGACCCTAATAACAGGAGACTGTTATCCATCTCAGAGCTGAGGAAGCCCTTTGGGAGACAGGAGAGCACCCACCTAGGAAGGCTGGGATCACACACCTCGTCCCTCAGAGCCCTTCCTCCACGTGGCAGCTCATTCTCCCTGCCTCTTCCAGCTTCTGGAACGATGGGAGATGTGGAGAGGGGCAGGGGAAACAGGAAGAGTTAGCTGGTAACAATTCAGAAGGAGGGACTGTCCAGCAGCCACTTCACAATCAACTCAAAACAATTATAAGATCCCGATGGCATGGGAGGGCTGCTGATAAATATACCAGGCTCTATGTGCCTTGAGCTCTGGATCAATACATCAGGGTTGGGTGGCAGGAATCTGTAGTTTTTAATAAGCTGCCCAGCCTGATAATCAGCCAGTCGTAGGAAAGGCTGCCTTTGCAGGGTGGGGTGCAGTCTTAGCTCTGGTGCATTAGCTGTGTCACATCTACCGCCCACGTGAGGGCACTCATAATGTGCATTATTACCTAAAAGAAACGCAGCAGTGAGTCTGTCAAAGCTTCGTAAGGCTGGTCTGAGGGTAGTGCGTTGCCTGACTTGATGGCTCAGTCACCGATTGAACTCTTTGTTCTATTCTTCCCCCTTTTCTCACTACTACATGACTAAAACAATGAAAAATAAAAGTTTTTTAAAATCCATTTATTCAGGAGGGATATGATCTAAGTTAGGATTAGAAGTTTAAAGGAAAATAATACTAATTATCACAGTTATAGCTACACTTTTTCTCTTTCAGGCTAAGCAAGCAATCCTTGAAATGGATGCCATTCGTAAGTTTTGTTTCCTTAACACAATTTGCAATGTCATTGTTTACTTGTATCCATCACATTTTCTATCTTAAAGTTTACAAATGTCAATTGTAAGAAAATAGCATCTCTCCTGCTATCTTGACATTATGGCAGGCAGTATAATCCCTGCTGGCCCGAGTGACTTCTGAGTTGACTCTCCCTGGTTTACCTGGGAGTCAGTCGATGGCTGGCCACTGTCCGGGTTTCTGCATTAACTAACAGGGTCAACTCTTCTCCTACCTCCACCATCACCACAACATACAGCCCAACAGTGCTTTCCCACTTCATCCCATCCTCTAAAATGTCCATGTTAGTTATGGCAAGAATCGATTTTCCATATGCAGTAGAAAATTTTAAACCACAACCATCCACACATGTATTTCTAGGTTTATAAAAATCAGGAGGGAATAAAAAATACATCATGTCTTTCTTAAATAAGATCTTATTCAACAACACTTATCACGCCTTTGTTATTTCTCAGGTTAGATAGACTAGAAAGAGAAAACAATGGCTTTCAACACTCACAGGCAAGTCTGCCAGAAACTTATACGTGAAACAATTCTACTTTTAGGCTAGGCTAGATGACTCACGCTTGTAATCCTAGCACTCTAGGAGGCCAAGGCAAGTGGATCTTCTGAGCTCAGGAGTTCAAGACCAGCATGAGCAAGAGTGAGACCCCATCTCTACTAAAAATAAAAAAAATAAGCTGAGTGTTATGGCGGGCACCTTCAGTGCCAGCTACTTGGGAGGCCGAGGAAAGAGGATGGCTTGAGGAGTTTGAGGTTGCTGTGAACTATGATGATGCTATGGCACTCTACCAAAGGTGACCAAGTGAGACTCTGTCTCAAAAACAGAAAAAAGATGAAGCAGGAGATGTGGAGAAGTTTGCAATCAGCTGCTATTGTGGCTGGCTCCACTCAGCAAAGTAATTTATTTTGTTTGTTCCCAGACTCTGGGCCAGTACTTAGAAATCAAGGAGATTCCATGAGTGCCCAGAATTATTTCAAGCCACTAATTGGTGCCACATGCATTTCTTCCAGGCCTAGGCGTAGGCCACAGCAGCTCAGCCTGAGGCCATGACCTCATTTACCCAGCCCTGAGTTTGAACTTGGCTGAATGTGAGCAGGGTGGGCTGGTCCATTGGACCACATGACCTCATTGTTCAACATTTGAGAAATGTATGTGGTCTTCACAATCTCAGAACTCTTTGAGATTAAGACACCCTTGGAGAGCCTTACCCCTAATTTGAAGAGCACGGGTTTGTAGCTGTGTCCTAAAATTGTTTGCCCTTAGGCTTCAGAATACAGATGATCATTGAATATGCTGCAGTGCCTTAAAATGAGGTCAGAGCATCTTAATCCAATATTCCCTTTAGGCAGGGTGACAAGATGCAAACTCCATGAAAAAAAAATTTTTTTTTTAAACAGTCTTGCTCTGTCACCCTTCAGTAGAGTGTTGTAGATTCACAACAATCTCAAACTCTTTGGGCTCAAATGCTCCTGCCTCAGCCTACCTACCCAGTAGGTGGGACTACAGGTGCCTGCCACACACCCAGCTAGTTTTTCTATTTTTAATAGAAACAGAGTCTCAGTCTTGCTTAAGCTGTTCTCAAACTCCTGAGCTCAAGCGATCCGCCCACCTCAGCCTCCTACATATGGTGCTGGGATTACAGGCATGAGCCACCTCACTCAGCAACTCCATGAAATTCTAGTAAGAGAACGTAAAGCCGGCTCACCACCTGTAGCTCAGCGGTTAGGGGACCAGCCATATACACCAGGGCTGGCAGGTTCAAACTCAGCCCGGGCCTGCTAAACAACAAGGACAACTACAACAGAAAAGTAGCCGGGCATTGTGGCAGGCGCCTGTAGTCCCAGCTACTTGGGAGGCTGAGGCAAAAGAATCACTCAAGCCCAAGAGGTTGAGGTTGCTGTGAGCTGTGATGCCACAGCACTCTACCAAGGGTGACATAATGAGACTGTCTCAGGAAAAAAGCAAAAGAGAGAATGCAGAGCTTTCCTCACATGTTCAAAGGAGCAACATCTAGGAAAATACTGAGTGTCTGCACTGGTGGAGAACTTTCACAAGCGCAAAGAGAGCTTCCCTTCGAGGAAAGGAGAAGCCAATTCGCAGCTTTTTCTTCTACAGAAAGGGGGGAAGGAGGAACTGCAGTTAACAGACTCCTAATAGTCCCAATGTCAACAAAAAGCCCAGAGAAACACGTTCCGTGATGACTATGGGAAGGGGATAGTGTCCATGTCTGATGAAAAAAGTAAATCCGTAGCAATCTAAACTAGTCATGTCCAGTTTGGGGAGAAGTCCTGGAGCACCGCCACGGCCTGACACCCCTGCTTCTCTTCACAGACCACCCAGGCTTCTGCTACAGCCCTGAGGGGGAGACCAAAGCTCTTTGTGGCTCTAAAGAAGGTTCCACTCCTTATCGGCTGAGAAGAAAATCTGGTAAATAGAATGTTGTAATCAAAAATTAATGCTAACAGGAGACTGGCAATCAATTTTTCAGTCTGACAAAAAGCATTTCTGTCTGGTTTTGAGCTTGCTCCAGTTTGGACACAGCTACAGCCGCCTCGACACAGGGTCGCTAAGCCTTTGTTCTCCGGCTCTTTCCTACTCACCTGTTTCTTTCCCAGTGAACATAAACCGTCAGTCAACTTTGTGATTGATGTCTGCTCCGGCCCATGAGCGACACACACACAAGCTGAGCCAATCCTCACTTACACGGGCTGCACCGCACCCCAGGAGGTGGTCATTGTCCTGGCCCGCAAATGTTTGCTTTTCTTTTCATCAGAATGTATTGAGTATCTACTTTATGCCAGGCTAAGAACTAGAAATTCAAGGGGGGGAAAGTACGTGTGATTCCTCCTTGCAAGGAGCTCCCAGCGGAAGACACACGGAAGTGGGAATGAATGAATGGCAGTCTGTGTGACGCGGAAGGGAGGGAGGAGAAGGGACGCCTCACAGGGCAGAAGACCCTACAGCATGGGCAGTAGGACAGAGTCCACTGCCAGCATCCAGCCTGACCGAGGGCCAGGAATGGCAGGGGGTAAGATGAAGTCTAAAGAGATGAGGCTAGAGGTAGGCAGATAGGAGCCTGATCTCAGAGGCCCAGTAGGCCACACACAGCTTTTGAACTTGATCCTGCAAGCTAAGGTAGGATTTTTAAGCAAGGAACTCTGAGAATGTTTGCCTTTTAAGGAAAGAACGCTGGCTACACGTGGAGAAGGAAGCAGGCAGGGAGACCAGGCGTGTTAACGGACAAAGAAGGTCGGGCTGCCTGTCACCGTCAACCAATACTCGGAGACGGGGTTTGGGTCCAAACGAGCTTTATTGGTCAGAAGGCCAGCGATTCTGGAGAACAGGGAGAGTAGCCTCTCAATTCCCTTCTGCCTCAGTTATCATTCTAAAAACTTTATAGTGAAATACAAGGAAACCAACCTAGAAAATGATAACGTTATCTGGTAGGAAGCACATCAAAGTGGCAAAATGCTTAAACAACAGAAAGGTGATTTTCATTTTAACAAAACATCTGGGGGAACCATCAGGGAAAACATATCATCAAAGTAACCTTTCCTCCACCGATATCACAACACCATCACCTACGTGTGACTGCCGCTCAGAGTCTGAGATAAACAAACACTTCACAGTGAAACCTTAAGTAGATAATCATAGGGTGTGGGGAAGATCCAGCTGAGTGCTTCAGCTCAGCTGCTCAGCCTGCATCGTGCAGGCTGCTTTTCTGGCCTCAGGAGATGGTCCCGCTAGTCTGGGTGAGACTGGACGGGGCCTTGGGTCAACATAGTGACTTTGGGGTGGGGGTGAGCATTGCTGGGAACCCACAGAAGACGGAAAGTGACACCCTTGTCACACTAGCTCAGGAGCTAACCAAGAGAGGAGGCGCAGAGAGGGAGGCAGATTGTGAGGAGAGGGGTGCGAAGGGACTGGGGTGTGTTGCCTTTGCTGAGACTGAAGTTCCGGAAGCTCTGGCATAAAAACAACTGAGTGTTACCAGCTTGAAGGTGGGAGTTAAGGCCATGGAAGCTGCAGCTGCTAGCAGTAAGGCGGATGCGTCTACTCTCCTTTTCTGCAGTATTTTGTGACTTCTAATTCCCTGGATTGATATTTATCCTACCGTTTTGACGGTGTAAATTTCTTGCTCCTGAGTATTTCCAAGCAGTGCGGATTTGGTAAAATTTGATAGACTATTTCTAGGGCTCAGTTAATCTGTCAATAAACTAGTAACTCATTTATGAGAAACAATTTTGATTGGGTTTTTCAAATGATGCTACCTTCCTTTTTTTCTTCCCAGAACCTTCCTCAAGATCACATAAAGTTTTGAAAACCAGTGGTAAGTCCCAAAATATATTTTATTGTTTCATTTGTGTTGAGACCCACTAAATGAAACCATTCGTGAAAAATACCAGGCCATGGGCAGTGCCTGTGGCTCAAAGGAGTAGGGCACCAGCCCTGTATGCCAAAGGTGGCGGATTCAAACCCAGCCCCAGCCAAAACTGCAAAAAAAAAAAAAAAAGAAAGAAAAAATACCAGGCCAAGTGAGGTAGCTCACACCTGTTATCCCAGCTACTTGGGAGGCTGAGGCAAGGGGATCACTTGAGCCCAGGAGTTTGAGGTGGCTGGGAGCTATGACACCACAGCATGAGGCAACAGAGTGAGTCTCTGCCTGAAACAAAAAGAAAAAGAAATACCAGCTGAATTAGAGATCAATAGATTTGATTATTTGACTACAAAAAATTAATTTCTTTTTTTTTTTGAGGTCTCAAGCTGTCCTGGGTAGAGTGCCCTGGCATCACAGTTCAGAGCAACCTCAAACTCTTGGGCTTAAGCGATTCCCTTGCCTCAGCCTCCCAAGTAGCTGGGACTACAGGTGCCTGCCACAATGCCTGGCTATGTTTTTATTGCAATTTCATTGTTCTAGCTGGACCTAGCCAGGTTGGAACCCACCAGCCTCAGTGTATGTGGCCAGTGCTCTGCCCACTGAGCTATGGGCACCACCCAAAAAATTAAATTCTGTAAGTAAAAGTGTGATATACATGTGACAGACACAAAAAGATTAGTATCTCTATTATATAAAGAAACACTGTATTTTCCAAAAAAGAAACAAGGGCTCTTTTTTTAAAGAACAGAGACTATATTTGGCAATCTTCACAAAAGAAACACAAACGTCCAGTAAAATTTAAAAATGGTCACCCACGTCAGAAAAACATTTAAATAAAACAAGTAGAGGGGAGAAAGCTATGACCTTTGAAAGGTATAAACCATGGTGTTCAGAGATGATTCCCCGAGATGTCCAGGCCGGGTTTATTGAAAGGGACCAATGACCCAGTTGGGTGGTGCAAAGGCGGCATTTGCGTCTGTGCCCAGGGGCAGTTAGAGACCACTTTTTTATCAGGCTTAGGCAGTTCCACAAAAGCTATAGGGTCTTTTGGCAGGAACATCTTAAAGGGTGGGCTAGCCAGCTCCTTTGTGTCTTTGTCTTGGGAGAGGAGGTGGGAGGGTGAAAAGAATTTGCGGCTACCTTAGGCCCCCCAAAAAGCTTGGCCAAAACATTTTTTTAAAGGGCACTCCAAAACTATTGGTGGGAGTATAAATATTTTAAATGTTTCAGAAGCAAAATTCAGTAATGCCCATTTGAATTAAAAATGTTAATATGCCCTTCACTCAACAGTTTCACCTGCATAAATGGCCTTACCCAAGTGTGGGTAGAGTTGTGTCTGAGTTTGTTTTTTGCCGCATTTGAGATAGGACACTCCATAAAATGCCCATCCAATGGGAAATGGTTAAAGAAGAGAAAGTGCGCCCATAAACGTGACGGGGAATATTGTGCAGCTGTTTAAAAGAACAAAGAGGCTCTCCACCTACTATCAAGAGTGTCCACGTATATTTAGCAGAAAACACAATGTTTCCTATTGCATCTTTATTTTAAAAACAAATAACTTGGGTGCAAGGAGGGTAGTGCTGGAGGTGAAAAGATGGACATGGAAGTGTTAAGTGTGGTTACTTCAAGCTGGGATTTGTGGGGAGGGAAGCACTTAAATGCTTCTCTAATTAAATAGTTGTTAAGGATGAAACATGTAATCAGTTCATCTGTAAGGGTGTCTGTAAGGAGGTGGCTGTGTAAATCTGTCCCACAATTTCACTTGCAGTACCGCTTAGCAAGGTGACCCTGTTGATTAAAAGACTGAATCTTTCAGTTAAAACCAATGAAATGTCAAAAAATCAACAGCATAATTATCTTTACATGATTTTCATGGTGGCTTATGCTTTTTTTTGTAATAGTGCGTAGTTTTTATAATCTTTTGAAATGTATTAACAAGAATTAGTTTATTGCTCTCAGGGATTAAGGAAGAGACACCTAATGCTCAGATACATGCATAGTAAGGTTGTTTTATGTACAGGAAAGGATAGATGGGCCAGGCGCCATGGCTCATGCCTATAATCCTAGCACTCTGGGAGGCCCAGGCAGGAGGATTGCTGGAGTTCGGGAGTTTAAGACCAGCCTGAGCAAGAATGAGACTCTTATTTCTACTAAAAGTAGAAAAATTAGCCAGGAGTTGTGGGGAGTGCTTATAATACCAGGTACTCAGGAGGCTGAGATTGGAGGATTGCTTAAACCCACAAGTTTGAGATTGCTGTGAGCTAAGCTGAGGCAATTGCACTCTAGCCCAGATGGCAAAGCAAAACTCTGTCTCAAAGAAAAAGAATAAAACGAAAGAATATATAACTGGGGGCAGCGCCTGTGGCTCAGTGAGTAGGGCACTGGCCCCATATACCAAGGGTGCCAGATTCAAACCCAGCCCCGGCCAAACTGCAACAAAAATATAGCCATGGGTTGTGGTGGCTGCCTATAGTCCCAGCTACTCGGGAGGCTGAGGCAAGAGAATCACCTAAGCCCAAGAGCTGGAGGTTGCTGTGAGCTGTGACACCACGGCACTGTACTGAGGGTAACAAAGTAAGACTCTGTCTCTAAAAGAAAAAGAATATATAACTGGGATAATTGAAAGGAATTTTCAGAAAAGTAGATATAAAGGGCCCAGAAGCCACTTGAGCTTTGATTATTAGCAATAAGTTTGAGTCCTATAGAATATTAGTATATGTGTATATATGCGGTACATTTTTAATACTCTAATGTAAAAAAATTAAACTTTTATTTTGCAGAAACAACACAAGACATCCGAAAGGTAAGCACTATCACATTTCTTATTCTAGACAGCATTTGTAATTGCCCTCTCCTAATAATACCACATATATATCTCGTCCCAAGTGCAAACCATTACTTTGCACTTTGGGAATGTGATATTTTACATTTACTTTACATTTTGAATTATTTACATTTGATAGAATCAAAGACCCATTCTTATCGACTTCCTTTCCCCCTCCATCTAGGAATTAAGGCGATGATTTATTCATTTCTCTGCCCATCTCTCGCCCCAGGAGCTATAACCTTACCTTAGACTGTCACCTGCACAGCACTAGATGAGCCAATCCAGGCCATCCTGCACCTCTGCCTGGGTAGGAACCAGGGCCTCACTGAGTAGAACTCCCTCCTCAAAGCCTCAGCCTCAGGCAGGAGGGCGAGGAGCCCCCAAGAAGATTCTGCTGCTAGGAGAAAGGGTGTGATGATATATGATAGAAACTTTGCTAGAAGTTTTTATTTTTCTTCCCCTGATAAAAGGTTAGAGGAGTAAGAATAGAATGCTCTGTTGGAAGCTGTATATCCGAATTTAGGACATGTGAAGAGCAGGCATTCTATCCTGACCTGGGTGCTTTGCCCACTACGGCTGCTGATCAGCTGACTTAACGATACTCAGAGAGCTGATCATTGCTTCTTTAATGTTCTGTAAGGGTGTGGCTGTGAAACTCCCCACAGTTCCATTTGCACCAGGGCTTGGTGAGACCCAAGCAACCCTGTTGATAAAGGCTATATCTTTCTGTTAAAACCAATAAAATGTCTAAAAATTGGCTGTACAAGGTGGCTCATGCCTGTAATCCTAGCACTTTGGGAGTGGATCACTTCAGCTCAGGAGTTCGAGACCAACCTGAGCAAAAGGTAGAGACCCTGCCTTCGCTAAAGAAAACCTAGCCGGGCATGGTGGTGCAGCCCTGTAATCCCAGCTACTCAGGAAGCTGAAGCAAGATGACCTCTTGAGCCCAAAAGTTTGAGGTTGCTGGAGCTATGATGATGCCAGGGCACTCAACCCAGGGCAATGGAGTAAGACCTGGTCTCCAAAAAAAAAAAATCTAAAAATCAACAGTCTTTAAGGGGTTTTTATGACTCAGGGCATGCAGGTGCATTTTTTTAGGTATGTAGTGTTTTTATGGAAGTTTTAGAAATTTATTAATTGATTCATTATCTTGACATATGGCATGAGATTTTGATTTTCTTTTAAATATACTTTGATCTCATAAGTGGGGCCACTGCGGAAGACTCCTTGCTTTTTAAAGCAGCCAAAGTAGGACTGTGGAATGAAGCCCTTCTCAGTACTAAATAGCAGATTCTCGCATTGCAGAGTTCTAGAAATACAATCTCAAGAGCTTCTCAGAAACTTTCTACAACAGTATTCAAGCCAAGTCCATACGGGGACTAAGTAAACCTTATAAAATCTGAAGACAAAAGAGGGCAAAAACACCAAAGTTCCATCCCTAACAGTCATGTACTGATGGTTGGAGAGTTTATAATAGGAAATACTCCTTAAGAACAGCCTAATATTTCTCCCAGAATACGTATTCTGAGGCTGCATATCTGTATATGTGTGTAGTGACATGAGTTTACACATGGAAGCTATGGTTTAAGACGTGAATTCAAATCCATTTCTGCCATTTATAAACTGCAACTGTAGCCAAGTTAACCTTAGTAAGACTTAGTCTCTTAATTTATAGAACTGTTGTAAAGATTAAATGTATATGTAAATTTTAAAGTGCTTAGTATGGTATTTGGCACAAAGCGAGTGTTCCATAAATGATAGCTGCTATTATTAGTAAATAGCCATAATGCTGAGAATGTGCGAAAACACAGAAAGTTCACTTGGCTCTGGTAAAATTAGGGTCTCTAAATTCCATGTGTCTGTGTGGTGCCAAATCATATACTGATTATTTCTTAATCTAAAACCACCTTCAGTTCTCTTGATCTATTTGATGTGCATTTTCAGCTTCCAAAGAACTACTATCTTTAAGTATGATTACCTTATAAATATACTTCAAAATTAGAAATTCCGTTTTCCTAATTTTATAAAACATTCTGAATGTTCTGAGATGACAAGATCTCAGGCTAGGCACGGTGGCTCACACCTGGAATCCTAGCACTCTGGGAGGCCGAGGTGGGTGGACCATCTGTGCGTATTTGAGACCAGCCTGAGCAAGAGCAAGGCCCCATCTCTAAAAATAGCCAAGCGTTGTGGCAGGTGCCTGTAGTCCCAGGCCTTAAGTAAGTCCCAGCTACTCAGGAGGCTGAGGCAAGAGGATCACTTGAGCCCAGGAGTTGGAGGTTGCAGTGAGTGATGACGCCATGGCACTCCACTGAGGGCGACAAAGTGAGACTCTGTCTCTGCCTCACCAAAAAAAGTGTAGAGTCATAATTTAACTAGGTAATATTAACTTGTTTTATCAATACTTTATAAGAAGTAGTTACAATTTTAAAACAAATTTTATGTTTTATCAATTTTTTAAACATTATACCAGTGCAATCTAACTAAGGTGGAAAGGAAAAGATATTACAATATATATATATTGAAAACAAGAAATGTTGTATGTAAATATTATGTATATGTATGTGTGAAGAGAAATTACTAATTGAATTTTAAGTTTTAAGATTTATTGATTAAATCATAGCTGTGTACATTAATGCAATCATGGGGTACAATGTGCTGGTTTTACATACAATTTGAAATATTTTCATCAAACTGGTTGACATAGCCTTCATGGCATTTTCTTAGTTATTGTGTTAAGACATTGATATTCTACATTTAGTAAGTCTCACCTGTACCCTTCTAAGATGCACCGTAGGTGTGGTCCCACCAATTACCCTCCCTCCACCTTTCCTCCCCCTATGTTTGAAGATTTTAATAGAAAAAAAATTTAGAATAAAATTTTATTCTTCTCTACTCCTCTCTTCCCTTCCTAAGAGATATCCCAGTTTCCCAGTTTCACTGACAAGTTCCTACTTTGACATTTCCAATAGGTAACTATAGGGTTTTGTTTAGAAAATATGTATCTGGTATTAGCTGGAACAGATCTTAACTCTTTCAACTCTTTGAAACTAATCCTCTTACCTACAGTATAGTATCAAAGGGTGATCAGCTCCTATCTGCACCACCAAGCTCTGTCAAGGAAGGTTCTAAGCTATAAAAGACCCCCTAATTTTCTTTGATTACAAATCATTAACATCACTCATATTTTACTTCCTAACAGGAAACTAAATATTAGTTAATGTATTTTGAAAGAAAGTAAAAATATCATCTCAACCGTGGATTAATTTACATTCCTATAACAAAGGCTCTTGGCCTAGAATCTAGGTAAACAAAGGTAATGCTGGCCAGGTTCAAGGTGGGTTTGCAGATTAAAGGGAAATCCTTACAAGAGCTTCTGGATACCAGAAATCATGTTAACACTCCTAAGAGTCCTCCAGGTGCTGTGGCTCACACCTGTATCCCAGCACTTGGGGAGGGGGGCCCCTAAGGCAGATGAATTGTTTGAGCTCAGGAGTTCAAGACCAACCTGCAAGAGTGAGCCCCCATCTCTACTAAAAATACAAAAATTAGCAGGGCATAGATACTCAGGAGGCTGAGGCAGAAGATTCACTTGAGCCCAGGAGTTTGAGGTTGCTGTGAGCTACACCACCACTCACTCTACACAGGGTGACAGAGTGAAGCTCTGTCTCAAAAAAAAAAAAAAAACCCTCCTAAGATTCAAGCCCTGAGTCTGACTCCTTAGAAAATCTCAAATATAAATCAGACATCATATGAAAAATATATATGTATTCATATATACATACACATGTTTATATTCATTTATATGCAATGAATATTTGCCAATTGAGGATCACATTTATTTGAAATTTCTAAAAGTTTTCTATATTTAGCTGATGTCTTGCTTTGGAGGGGCAAGGGTTTGGGGGTCAGACCTTAGGTTTGAGGCCTACCCTTATTAGTAAGTAGAGCAACCTACTGACTCTTTAACAGCCTAGATTTCCTTACTGTGAAACTAGGACGATCATGTCTAATTCATAGAGTGATTGTGAATATTAAGTTTACAGAATGTCTATGTGCTGCCCAGCCTAATTTCTAAGTAAAAATTCCGGTCCTTTCTGCAAAACATGAAGTGCTTTTCAACTCAACGAAAACCAACACTTTCCCCTGATCACGTTCTTTAAGGGTATCACAGTCAGCGGCAGAGGTGCTGTGGGAGACATTGAGAAATTCCTAAGTGTCCTTCCCTTCTTACGGTCCCATGAGTCAGTCGATGTTTCTGTCTTGCTCAGGTTTCTAGAGAGGAAGGCTCTCCCCAGCGGACTTCAGCATGGCCGTCTCCTACCCAGAGGAACAGGCAGCAGAGCAGCTCTGCCCTGATCAGCGCATTTCGAGGGAGTGGAACTGCCAGAAACATCTGGACAGATCACCAGGTCAGGCAGGCCTTGTTCCCCGGCCGCCGCCCCCCCCAGGAGGATGAGGATGAGGAAGATGATTACCAGATGCTCCTGCCGTCCTTCTCCTCCTCAGACTTGAACTCTGCCCCGCTGCGTGAAGAAAGCACGGCCAGCCGTCCTTGCAGCTGGCATATGGGACAGATCGAGTCCACGGAGACGCCCAGCTCTGGTCACAGGATTGTCAGGCGGGCCAGCAGTGCTGGTGAGAGCAACACATGCCCTCCTGAAGTAAGAATTAGGGACAGCGGTGGCTCTCAGAATGGCCCCCGGAGGGAGCTGCAGAATGGCCCCCAGATGGAAGAACAGGAGGGGGTGACACCCTTTGGGTCATCTACAGAGTTAACTGTTGATGACTTAGACCATGTCTATGATAACATAAGTTATGAGGACTTAAAACTAATGGTGGCTAAACGAGAAGAAGCTGACTCCACACCCCCCAGATCAGCTAGGGACTCCATTCGCCCCAAGAGCACTCCCGAGCTAGCCTTCTCAAAGAGGCAAGCTGGCCACCCTAAGAGCTTGCTTCTCGCCCAGAAAGACGGAGCTCTCATGGGTCGGGAGGCGTCCAACCAAAGCACACACGAACTCCAGGTGGTTGAGGAAAACATCTATGACACTATAGGGCTCCCAGAGCCACCGCCGCTGGCTTTCCAGTGCAGCAGCCTGAAGCGTCCAAAGAGGAGCACCTTTCTGGGCCTGGAAGCCGACTTCGTGTGCTGTGACAGTCTGAGGCCCTTCGTTTCCCAGGACAGCCTCCAGTTGGGTGCAGAGCCACCTTCCCAGCAGGGTGCCTCTGATAAGGATTATCTGAGCCTGCTGCACACCTCCTCCAGCTGCGACCTGTCTGCCGCTGATAAGCCTGTGTCTGATAAACTGTCCGAGGAAGTAGATGAAATCTGGAATGACCTGGAAAACTACATCAAGAAAAATGAAGACAAGGCTAGAGACCGTCTCCTCGCCGCATTTCCTGTAAGCCGAGATGACAGCTCCCCGGAGCTGGGCCGGCACACGGCTTTCTCCACGGCCGCGCTGTCACTGCCCGAAAGCCAGGTTTTCCCCACACCAGGGAAAAGCAGGGCCGTCAGAGCGAGCCGGCTCAACTACCCGTTCGAAGAAGACCTGATTTCTAGAGAAGACTCCTTTCTGAGTCTTAAGCGGCTCTCCGTGGCCAGTGACATGCCTCCTGTGGACAGTCCCTATGACTTGGCCGACAGCAGTCTGTCCCAAACAGACCCAGAAAACCCTGACCTGGGCATGGAGGCTGCAGATAAGACAAAAAGCAGGGTTTTCATGATGGCTCGGCAGTACAGCCAGAAGATCAAGAAGGCAAACCAGCTTTTAAAAGTAAAAAGTCCAGAGTTGGAACAGCCCCCGGCCAGCCAGCACCCTAAATCCCCGCACAGAGATCTGGCAGCTATCTTAGAAGAGAAGAGGCAAGGAGGGCCCGCCCTTGGTATGTTCGCCTTGATTGCTTTCTTCCCAAAAGTAAAGGTGTAAGTGGGAGAGCAGTTTTCAGATTCTAAATGTCTTTCAAATGGATACACACGTGAGAACGCTGTGACCTTCAAGCTTTATTATCTCAAAGTAAGACTGCAGATCAAGCCATTACTTTTCTCCCTTCATACCTACTGAATTGCAGCATGATCTGTCCGCTGCAGAAGGTTTTGGTATTTTTTTTTTTTTTTGAGACAGAGCCTCAAGCTGTCACCCTGGATAGAGTGCTGTGACATCATAGCTCACAGCAACCTCCAATTCCTGGACAAGCGAGTCTCTTGCCTCCGCCTCCCAAGTAGCTGGGACTACAGGCGCCCGCCACAACGCCTGGCCATTTTTTGGTTGCAGCTGTCATTGTTGTTTGGCGGGCCCAGGCTGGATTCGAACCTGGCAGCTCAGGTGTATGTGGCTGGCACCTTAGCCTGTTGAGCCACAGGCGCTGAGCCACCTCAGAGGGTTTTGTCCTGCATGTAACATTGTCATTACAGAACTGATACTTAAAAGAGTTTTCTCTAAGGTAACCTCAAGTATGTACAGAAGCAATCAGTTTGAACTTGTGATATCTCTACCTTTCCCCTGTGTTTCAATAATTTGTTAAGAGAAGCAGCAGGCTGTGTCACCTTTTAAGGTTCGGAAGCATGTAGAATGTTGCTCCTTGCTTCAGAATCCCAATAAAAATGTCTGCCTCTGCTAACAAAGACCCCCCAAAAAAGTCATCTTTGCATGTTTCTTAGTTGTTCACACTACAATTGTTTTCTCACATGTTTTCAGTAACCACTTAATTTTTTTAAATACTGCTATAATGAACACCATCTCTTTGGGTGTTTTCATATATGCTTCCAAGAAGTTTAATTATTCTGTCAGGCCCCATTCGTGTGGGGCATAGCTAAACCAAGATCTTAGGTGTGAAAGTGGTAAGACTAAGGCTATAGGAACGAGATGTTTGTGGTTGGACTTTTTTGAAGTCTAAAACTTAATACCAATCTAGAAGAGTGTAGGTGTGAATAAACTACATGGTTCTCATTGAAAGGAAAACCTGAGGGTGGAAGTTCTCATCTGAGGAGCTTGCATCTCTAGACCCAGAAAGATTGGGGGTGTGAGTCTGGGGATCTGCATTTTTAAAACAGTGTGGCCTTTCCTTCATATTTTAAGAATTTCTGCCCCAGCTTTTCTGACAAAGGACTACCTCAGTTTCAAATGAGGGGAGTCAATTTGCAGTGAAGTAAAAACTGAATGCGTCTGTTTGGGGACAGGTTCAGATAAACAGCTTCATCAGGACATACACATTGGGACAGGCAGATGCCACTAACCCCCCTTCTTTGAACTTGACTTATTTAACTCCATAGAACCCAGAGACTAGGAAGGAGTATAGAAAGCCTAATGAATCATAAGTTACATGATAATTTTAGGCATATTTAAGAATTGTCTGCAGCTTTAATCTTCAATAAAATCTCTTAATAGATAGGAAGATAAAGCCCTGGAATTATGCTTTAAGGATTTGAAAGACTGAGTTTTTCCTTATCTTCTTTTTAGAAATAAAGGTTAATAGTTAGTTTTGTATGCATGTGAGAGAGGCTTTTCTCCTTGCACAAATGTGCTGCAAGTAATTCGTGTCCCTTTTTCAATGCTAGTGTTGCTAAGATGGTGTATTGTTAAAGTGACTGGGTTCCAGCTGCAGAGGACTATTCTAGGGCAGAAGGCGCAGATGGCCTTGGAAAGGTTGTACATTGGCAATCGAGGTCACTAACTGGGAGCTGGAGCTTCTCAGAGTATGAGAAGATAGAATACGAAGGTTTGTGATGATGGTGGATATGCAGAGGTGTGCGCCCTTCTGCAGCACCTATAATAAAGTACAGTGATCGCCTGGCCAGCATGTTCTGAATACAGCTCATTGGTTAAAGAGCAAAACTCTAGTCTTGACAGTAACTTGCCTTTCCATACTGAATCCTGTCTTTTTACCCCCTCCCGCCTTTAAGTGTTAAATGGTTTCCCTGTGGGGTTTCTGTTGCTGCTTCTCTCTTTTGGTTTGTCCTTTTCGTTTTGCCGGCTGGGGTCATCTTGGGATCCCCAGGATCTTGTCTCAGCTTTGCATCTGGTCCTTTCTGGACATGGTGGGCTGCTATCGACGTTCTCCCCAACAAAGAGGAGGAGGTCTCTCCTGAGTCATCTTCTGAGAGGCGGGGGCACGTCTGTGGGGCCTGCCATCTCTCGGGACCTCTTTCATCCAAGTGATCGAGACCACTTCCTGTGCCCACGAGGCTTTCAATCAGTTGACATGATGACTCCTTTTCTCTTTCTTGTTTATCTGGGCACAGGACGTCGTAATCGAATGGACCGATTCTCCAGACTTCTTCGTATGGGCCTTGCCACTTTGCCAGGAGCTTGCTCTCGGTGTTGTGCGGAAGGAGGAGCGCGCTATCCACCTGCTGAAACTCTCGAGCATCTTTATTGAACTGTCTAGCCGGGGTCTACAGGCCCCGGGTCAGACTTCTGCCTGTAAATGACTCACCCAGGTCTAGTTGCTCCCACATTTGTAGACGCTGCCCTTGTTCTGTCGCACCTCTCTTCTGATAGTCTTTGAGACCAAGGAGGCCTTTGGGTTTCCCTTTTTTGGTGGTGAAGTTTCCATAGGAGGAAACTTCATTAGGGCTGGAGGAATTTTCCTCCTTGCGTGAAGCAGGGAAGGCACAATTTTATGCTTCTGTCTATATCAGACAACATTAGAAACATTGATTTTAATCCTATGTCTTGAGAACAGCCATGTGATATTTACTTTGGCAAGGAGCAATTCAAATTTTAACTGGAATCATAAAGACTCCAACTTTCAAACCTTCCAAAAAAAGGGAAATAAATCCCTGAGATTGCCATGAAATGATAATGTATATGTTCCATAAAGACTAACATTGAAGCTAAGGTCATGAGGGAACCTTGATCCAGCTGACTAGGAGTAGGCATTCTAGGCTCGAGGTGACTTCTTGGGCTGGCTGTTCCCATTACGTCTGGCTATTGTGTCCATTTAATCACAGCTGGTGCTCTAGCAATTTGTCTCTTGTTCACATTGGCATCATACAAGTTATATAGACTCTTAGAAAATTAAGTTGAAACTAACAAAAAACGTAAATGAGCCTAGTATATTGTCTAGTGAGAGTCTTTGTAATCAAAATTGATTGAATGGTCTGTCCTGTTATCCAAAGAAACTATGCATTAGAAGTTATCTTACAGAACGTATTTTAATCCAAGGCTGTCTTCCTGTTTCCGTTTTCCTACTATGACTCAATTTCCAGGCCTCAGTGGTGTGATGCCAGGAAAAGCCTTTTTTTTTTTTTTTTTTTTTTTTTTAAGACAGAGTCCACTATGTCACCCCCAATAGAATGCCATGGCATCACAGCTCACAGCAACCTCAAACTCTGGGGCTCAAGCGATCCTCTTGCTTCAGCCTCCCAAGTAGCAGGGCCTACTGGCACCTGCCACAATGCCCAGCTATTCTTAGAAACAAGGTCTCGCTCTAGCGCAGGCTGATCTCAAACTTGTGAGCTCAAGTGATCTGCCCACCTTGGCCTTACACAGTGCTGGGATTACAGATGTGAGCCACTGTGCCCAGCCAGTGCATCCATTTTTAACACTATGCTTAAAGTAAAAGGGAATGGAAAAACCTAGTAATGAAATTGTTATCAACAACATTTCTGTTTAGAACTAGGTGTTCAGGCCAGGCACGGTAACCCAAACCTGTAATCCTAGCACTCTGAGAGGCCAAGGCAGGTGGATTCCCTGAGCTCACAGGTTCAAGACCAGCCTGAGCAAGATCGAGACCCCATCTCTAAACATAGCCAGGCATTGTGGCAGGTGCCTGTAGTCCCAGCTACTTGGGAGGCTGATGCAAGAGGATCTCTTGAGCCCAAGAGTTTGAGGTTACTGTCAGCTATGACACCATGGCACTCTACCGAGGGCAACAAAATAAGACTATGTCTCAAAAAAAAAAAAATAGAATTAGGTATTCTACTGGGAGTTCAGCAAAATGTCCAGCAATGTTCCTCTAAGATGAAAAGCTCAGAGACTAGCTGGCATAAGAACGTAGCCTACACAGGTATAAAGCAATTAGCAACCCAGACTTTGTGTCTGCACGTGTGTGTACGCTTGCACAGCCAACAGCTAGGGGCACGCTTTGTAAGACTGCAGAGAATGGGGAACCAGTTAGAAAAAGTATTCAAGGAAGGAATAGCACAGGACGTACAGAGGCTCTTGAGAGATGGGTAGGAGTTGATTAAGTAAAGGAAGATGAGAATATGATAAGGAAGACAAAGGCAAGATAAATACTCTGGATATTTTAGATAATACATGGTTTCAAGTTATCTGGGCTAAAATCAAAAGCTGACTGTTCTTACAAGACTGTAGGGTTGGGGCCATGAGCAGTGGCTCATGCCTGTAATCCTAACAGTCTGAGAGGCTGAGGCAGGTAGATTGCCTGAACTCAGGAGTTCGAGACCAGCCTGAGCACAAGCAAGACCCCATCTCTACTACAAATGGAAAAACTGGCTGGGTGAGGTGGTCTATAATCCTAGCACTCTGGGAGGCTGAGGCAGGTGGATTGCCTAAAGTTCACAGGTTTGAGACCAGCCTGAGCCAGAGTGAGACCTAGTCTCTAAAAATAGCCAGGCATTGTGGCAAGTGCCTGTAGTCCCAACTATTCAGAAGGCTGAGGCAAGCTAATTGCTTGAACCTAAGAGTTTGAGATTGCTGTGAGCTATGATGCCACAGCACTCTACTGAAGGCAATAAAATGAGACACTATCTTTAAAAAAAAAAAAAAAAGGACTCGGCACCTGTGGCTCAACGGGCTAAAGCGCCAGCCACGTACATCTGGGCTGGCGGGTTCAAATCCAGCCCCGGCCCGCCAAACAACAATGACGGCTGCAACCAAAAAAAAAAAAAAATGGCCTGGCGTTGTGGCGGGCTCCTGTAGTCCAGCTACGTGGGAGGTAGAGGCAAGAGACTCGCTTGAGCCCAGGAATTGGAGGTTGCTGTGAGCGGTGATTGCACAGCTCTCTATCCAGGGTGACAGCTTGAGGCTCTGTCTCAAAAAAAGACAACAAAATAAAATAAAATAAAAAATAAATAAAACCATAGGGTTGGATTTTGTTGCTGGAATATTTCAATGGAATTTTTGGGTTTTTTAATTAAATCATAGCTGTGTATATTAATGCAATCATGGGGTACAATGTGCTGGTTTTATATACAATTTGAAATATTTTCATAGAACTGGTTAACATAGCTTTCATGGCATTTTCTTAGTTATTGTGTTTAGACATTTGTATTCTACATTTAGTAAGTTTCACCTGTACCCTTCTAAGATGCACTGTAGGTGTGGACCCACCAATTACTCTCCCTCCACCCATCCTCCTTCCCTCCCTGTCAATGGAATTTTTAATTAGTTCCCTTGAATTCGCCCAAATTGTTGTCATCTTGGAATTTTGTGGAAGTTCAGAGCCTTTGTGATTCAGATGTAGGATGAGGCTCGGGGCTAATAGTGGGAGAATGGCTTGGGTGGTTCATCTCACTTTCAGGTGGACCAACTAACCCATGACGATGTTAAAGGTCTTGCTGCCTTTCAGTCTTCTAGTTAGTGAAACGTTTGTAGGCTTTGGGATGGCTAACATGGGTCCACTGGTGTCCATGAAGACTTTTACACTCTTTCTCCTAAGGTGTGAAATCTTTGTTGGAATTAAAAGGTTTTATTATGCCCTTTAAGGAATAATTTCTCAAGTTCTTGTTACTAGAAATTTCAAAATTAATAATCTTTGACCTTCCAAGGCATTTTGAGTTGAAAACCCCAAAGATCTGGCTCGGCGCCTGTAGCTTAACAGGCTAAGGCGCCAGCCACGTACACCTGGGCTGGCGGGTTCGAATCCAGCCTGGCCCGCCAAACAATGACAGCTGCAACCAAAAAATAGCTGGGCGTTGTGGCGGGCGCCTGTAGTCCCAGCTACTTGGGAGGCGGAGGCAAGAGAGTCACTTGAGCCCAGAAATTGGAGGTTGTTGTGAGCTGTGATGCCACAGCACTCTACCCCGGGCAACAGCTTGAGACTCTGTCTCAAAAAAAAAAAAAAGAAAAAGAAAACCCCAAAGATCTGAATAAAGGATCCGTGGTGAGAAGTTGGACTAGTTACCTTGATTGCAGAGAATTGGAAGTGAGAGGAATGAGGGGGTTGCAATTAAAAGGCACACAAGTTGTTTTCTCTCCTCATAGAAAATAGAGTCAAAAGAAATAGGAAAAATTTGGCGAGGCACAGTGGCTCATGGCCGTAATCCTAGCACTTTATGAGGCTGAGATGGATGGATTGCTTGAGCTCAGGAATTTCAGACCTGAAGCAAGAACAAAACTCTGTCTCTACTAAAAACAGAAAAACTAACTGGGCGTGGTCATGCCTGGAGTCCCAGCTACTCAGGAGGCTGAGGCTAGAGGATCACTGGAACCCAGGAGTTTGATGTTACTGTGAGCTATGATACCATGGCAGAGCATGTTACCCATGTTACCCAGGGCAACAGAGTGAGACTCCGTCTAAAAAGAAAAAAGAAAGAGGAGAAACTCAACTAAATGAGTATTTAGTTTAAATTCAAGGATTAATTTACTTAATAACAGATCACTAAAAATAGAAATAGTTTAAAGAAAAACCATAATGTCGCCTGCTGGTTGCCATACGTAGGATAGATTTCCTTCATAGAGTCTATGTCACTGTGGTCTGAGTAAGTTGTGGGACACATGGACTTCTTTGATTCTAAGGTGGTTGTGTGGGTACCTGGATTGGGGAGAGGGAACAGCTCTTGAAATTGACATCTCTGGGCTCCCACTCTAAATCATTGTTGGCCCAAGAGTTCTCATTGTTTATCATGATTCAGTTAATGGTTATAAAAATATGTGTGCTCCGAAGTGGGGCAAAGAAGAAAATGACCTCCGAGTTTAATTTTAAGTGGCAAAAAAGCTTTTGTGGAAGTAACTGTCAGGTCCATTCTTGAAACGCGCTAGAGCGCATTACATTACTGAGTACACATGGATGCTTTGTTCTTAATGGCTTGGCAGCATTGCTCAGCATCTTGAGAATGAGAAAGAGGAAGTGAGTTGATACATGTGGTTTGGTAGTACTAGGGGGAAGGATCTCCCCTCGACATTGGTGCTCCAGGCAGTGGCAGTGGTTGGCTGCCTGGAAACAAGATGTGCAGGAGCAAACTCTAAGAGTAGTGGTCTGAGAGCAAGGAGCGTGGTGGGAAGCCAGGTAGTCATTGCCCCGGGGATCGTGGCCGTGATTCTTATAATGACTGCTTAAGGTATTTCTCATTGACCAAGGCTTCAGGCTGACTTTCTTATTTTTATGGTGTCTTTTTTTTTTTGCACTGACACTGTTACATGCTTATAAAGATCACTAGAAATTTTCATTACCTGCAGGGAACACCTGTGGACTTGTTGTTGAGATAAAATAATACAGAAGTAGATCAAATTTAATGAACTTTTAGGTAGCACTCATATTCGCACTCTATATTAAACCGTGGATTATTTTAGCTTGTGTTTAGCATGCAATGATTATTCATCCTCGAATGTCAGAAGTTCTGTCTAGTGTTAAAATGTTTGTAATAAGTTGGTTAGAATGTTATCCTATTTTTAATGTATGTAATAATCTCGTGCATTTATGATTTTGATATTTACCTTCCAGGTGCCAGGATTGCTGAATATTCCCAACTGTATGACCAGATTGTATTCCGAGAGACTCCGCTTAAAATTCAGAAGGATGACTGGGCCAGCCCTCGAGATTCCTCCCTGCTCAGGTCCTCGTCACCTTCCCGGGTCCAACAGCATAGCGAGGATTGGCTCCTGCATTCCACCTATAGTAACGGAGAGTTGGCAGATTTCTGTCCCCAGCCAGAGCAAGACTTGAGGTCAAGATATTCCACTTTAGAGATCAGTACAAAAAATACTCCCAGACAATTGTCCGCAGCCTGCTCTGTGCCTTCTCTGCAAACCTCCGACCCTCTGCCGGGCTCCGTGCAGCGCTGCAGTGTCATCGTCAGCCAGCCCAACAAGGAGAACTTGTGCCAGGGCCATCTTCACAACTCCGTGGGTCGGAAAGGAATCAGTGCTAAATATCAGCCCTACAGCAGGTCCCAGTCATCCTCCTCCGTCCTGATAAACAAGTCCATGGACTCCATCAACTACCCTAGTGACCTGGAAAAGCAGCAGCTGCTGTCTCTACAGCGAAGTTCAAGGTGTGAGAGTCACCAGAACTTGCTGCCGGGTCCTGCTGACTCACGTCAACAGGGCACTGACCAACTCTCAGATCTCACGCTCCAAGACTCCCAGAAAGTTCTGGTAGTAAATAGAAGTTTGTCCTTAAATGCCCAAATAGCCACACAGAACTATTTTTCCAATTTCAAAGAGGCTGAAGGAGATGAAGATGACTATGTGGAGATCAAGTCAGAAGAAGATGAGTCAGAGCTGGAGCTGTCTCACGACCGTAGACGGAAATCTGACTTGAAGACGACGCACGCTGGCTTTTCCGACAACGTCAGCAGCAACACGTCTTACTCGGCAAACAGCCCATGCACACCAAAAAAGCCCATAAACCCCAAACTGGAGCTTTCCCCGTATCTGACATCGTGTAATGATTCCGACAAACTGAATGACTATCCTTGGAGGGGGCCGTCTCCCAATCAACAAAATATTGTACAGTCTCTAAGGGAAAAATTTCAGTGTCTCAGTTCCAGCAGCTTTGCTTAAGGTTTGAGTAAGAGCTGCCTGAATTAACTCCTCCTTCTTAAAGAACATCGCAGATACTGATGAGTTGTTTTGTATCTACCAGATTAAAACAATTTTGTAATAACTCGAGGTGTAAAATGTACTTTCTTCGACAGCACAACATTTTGAAATGGCTGATGATACAGCTGGGATTGTACTGTAGCAAAAGTCGGCATCTGACCGTGCATTTTCTGATGCTCATGGTCTCCAAGTTTCCTGTAAATCAATCTTACTTGAAAATGTTTAGGCTTTTTTTTAAATGTGATGTCCTTGATGGTTTTTTTCTCATATCCTGACAATAGTGCTTGTACTAGAAAAAAAATGCAGTAACCTCATATCATCCCGAAACCCCAGCTAGTTTTATCCTGGCAGCAAGGAAACTTTTTCACCTGTTTGGAAAGGAGAGGAAAGCTGTTTAAATAATTTTTGTTACATTTGAGGCAAGGCCTTCGAATAACGTAGGTCAGAGATCTGTAATTGAAGCTTCACCTACGTGCCCACATGAGTGTCCATGCCAGTAGTCCCACATCATTTCATTCTCGTGTGACTTTTGAAAATTATAATGTAGCAGGAGCAATTTGCAGTATTTTTTTTTAAAACAAAAATCTTTACCTGTCTTCCTGGACATGCCCTAGAGAATGCACTTCTCATCATGTTTGGTGTATCATTTCTGGGGTGAAACGAATGATTTCCTTGATGGCTTCAAGAAAACTAAGGTCAATAAAATGCAGATTAACTCTTAGAAAAGATAAAATGAATTCTGGGAACACATGGTCTCTTCATATTCCAGTTGAAAGGAGGGGTGGGGAGACAAAACCAAAGCCTCATAGCACTGTGTGTTCCTGCCTCTCATCAACCCCAAATGGACCATAAGCTCAAATAAGACAAAGCACTTTAAGTGACCCTTTCCAGAGCAGGTTTTTCACATGCATCGCCGAGATTTTTGGACTTTACCAAATGGCCTGCTCGATCCTAGCTCGGAGGCATCATTGGCCGCAAAAGGGGCAAGAATTTATTTTCTAAACTATATGTAACATGGGAGACTTTTTTCCAATTGTTTTGAGGCATATACAAGAACAGAACCTTGGGTTCCTAGGTTCTAATATCATTAATGTTATAATCTTTATTCAGGATTTCATTGCAATGGTGTATCCAACCCCTCATGAAAGGAAATAAAACCAAGACATTGAGTAAAAAGCAAAATCAAAAAAGCGGAAGAGAAAAATGAAGGCAGGTTTATTGCTACTTTACAAAAAATTCTATTAAGACCATGGTTAACACAGCAGGAATGTTTTCTCAAATACTGGCCTTTGTTTTCATTTAGTAGTTGTACATTCTGGGGCCCTTCCCCATCCTCTTGGTTTCCATTTTAAAAGATACTATGTGTAGGAAAAGGGGTCAGGGTTTCTCATTTAAAAATAAGCAATAATATTGAATAATTGTGACATCATAATTCTTTCCTCTTAAGTCCTATGCCACTAAACTGTAAAACATACAATGTGATGTTCTTATCTTACAAATAGGTACTTAACACATTTATTTTTAAATTAAAAAAACCCAAATGTATTGTTTCTCCACACTCTTCTTACAGCTTATAAAACAAAGTCTGTATTGAATAACATGGTTCTGGAACATTCTGGAATAACATTCCTTCTTTCATTACCTTCATTTTAAGATAAAGACGTATCAGCAAAGATAAGCATCATAAGAAAGTATGTCCTCAGACTTGCTGGAGGTGTGTTGAAATTCATTTGTATTACCCATTAAAAAATGTTACCTGCATCTTGTCCCAGGAATGCAGTTTCCCATTTTCGCTTCTAAGTTGGTGTAACTCTGATTCCAATAACCCATAATAGACACCATTTCAGAAATTATTCTTCACACCAATGTTTTGTACAACTTTGATGTCACCAACAGGAATAGACCCTCACTGCACAAAGATAGATGTCTTGCTGTATCAAATGTCTGTTCTTAGGTTCTAGGACAAATCTGTAGTTTTACAGATCACGTCTGTTGGCCAGGACACAGATTTTTGAGAGCTATGCATATATATATAATCATGTTTGTATCTTTCCTCAGTTATCAAACAATGGCTTTTGTTTAAAAATAGTTTCTTCTGGAGGTGGGGGTGGGGATGTACATTAAGGGGAAGGAAAGTTATATGTACTTAAAAGTATGTCAAGTTCATTCTCTTTAGTTTCCTGTACTGAAGGTTCTCTTTTTTAAGTTCGCTTTTCACCTATTTTTATTCTTTGTGGGGAAAAAAGTGCATCTAGGAAAACATAGTTCAAAGACTGTATATAAGATAATAAAGGTAATTCTCATTATTTAATAAAGTTTGTAAAGTACAAAGTAAACTATGGTGTGAAATAATGTTCTAGTACATCAATATTTTTCCAAACTACATTAAGCTATAATGTTTTGTCTTAACATACCATATTTTAGTAGCCCATGACTTCCGTATCTTTGGGTTACTTTTGAAATTCTGAATTTAGTGGCTGGGATGGGTTTTTTGTTTGAGACAGAGTCTCAAGCTGTCGCCCTAGGTAGAGTGCCGCGGTGTCACAGCTCACAGCAACCTCAAACTCTTGGGCTCAAGCAATTTTCTTGCCTCAGCCTCCTAAGTAACTGGGACTACAAGTACCCGCCACAAACACCCAGCTATTTTTTGTTGTTGTTGGAGTTGTCATTGTGTTTTAGCTGGCCCGCGCCAGGTTCAAACTCACCAGCCTCAGTGTATGTGGTTGATTCCCTACCCACTGAGCTATGGGCACTGTCCTCTGGGGTAGTTTTGTTTTCTTGATAGGCAGTTAAATTAGATCAATTGCTAGTTTTTTTTGCAAGACAGAGTCTCACTTTGTCATCCTTGAGAGAGTGCAACCTCAAACTTAGGGCTCAAGTGGTCCTCTTCTCACAGCCTCCCAAAAAACTAGTACTGCAGGCACCCACCACAACGCCTGGCTATTTTTTTTTAGAGATAGGGTCTCTCTCTAGCTCAGACTGATCTAGAACTCCTGAGCTCAAGCAATCCATCCGCCTCCCAGAGTGCTAGGATTATAGGCATGAGCCACTGTGCCTGGTCTACTAACTTACCTTTAAAAAAAAAAAATTGGGATACGTATGTAACAGAAGAAATCCTTTTAACTATTTCATTACTGAGTTGAAAAATTAATGTAGAATTTTCTTGACACAAATCAGTCTTTTTGTTTTTTTCATTTAACTTCATTCTGAACTTTCTTTGTTAGGCAAAAATTTTTACAGGAAACAAATGCATGATAATATCAATTGATCAGGGACATTTTCTAAAACAATTTTCTTTCCAAGTATAAGCATAAAGCCCTACCCTATAATGAAAGTACAGGTTGCCTACCTTGCCTCACACAGAGGAAATGGCTTTTAAATTTTTCTTTAGAATGTTTTAAAGTGAAGAGTGTCTAACTTCATATTGAGGAGCCCTAAGAACTGTTCTGCTGTAAGGTTGAAAGTGGATGTGTTTGCAGTAAGTCATAAGAGTTCAAGTTAGACAAGCAGAAAAACCTGTGTAAGTTCTATGCATAAATTAAATCCTTAGGGGAAAGGAAAATCTTAAGGTTTGTGGTACACTATATATATAGCTGCTGAACAATATATTTAATAAAATTTGTCTTTTGATGTGAAAAAAATTTAAAATCTCAGCTGGGCACAGTGGCTCATGCCTGTAATCCTAGCACCCTGGGAGGCTGGGGCAGGTGGATTGCTCGAAGTCAGCATTTCGAGACCAGCCTGAGCAAGAGCGAGACCCCCATCTCTATTAAAAATAGAAAAACTAGCCAGGCTGGTTATGGTGGGTGTACGTAGTCCCAGATACTCGGGAGGCTGAGGCAAGAGGACTGCTCAAGCCCAAAAGTACGAGGTTGCTTTGAGCTATGACTCCATGGCACTCTACCTAAGGCAGTAGAGTGAGACTCTGTCTCAGAAAGAAAAAAAAATCTCTATTTTGAAAGGCAAATGTTCACAATACATTAAGAGTTCTGACACCTAATGCTATATAGCTTTTTCTATCTGGATAGTAGTAACTATACTCACTCCTATGACTGGAAAAGTGATTACAATAAAAGAAACTGGCTCAGCACCCATCACTCAGTGAGTAGGACGCCGGCCACAGACACCGAGTCTGGCGGGTTCGAACCTGGCCTGGGCCAGCTAAACAACGACAGATGCAACAAAAAATAGCCCGCGTTGTGGGGGGCGCCTGTAGTCTCAGCTACTTGGGAGGCTGAAGCAAGAGAATCGCTTAAGCCCAAGAGTTGGAGGTTGCTGTGAGCTGTGCCACCATGCACTCTACTGAGGGCAACATAGACTCTGTCTCAAAAAATAAACCACTTCCACTTTTGAAACTTTTTTACCAATTTATATGCATCTGTTATCTATTGATACATCTCTTCAACTTAAACCTTATCCTAGAGACAAGGTCTGGAGCTTTCTATTGTAAAGTTTTTCAGTGCTTTTTTTCTGAATGTATTCATAAAGACATAAGCATTCTCTCACGTTTAATTTCTCACATTTTTTCTTTAAAAGTAGTTAGTGGTTCAGGCCTGTGATCCCAACGCTCTAAGAGGCCAAGGTGGGGTGGATGGCTTGAGCTCACGAGTTCAAGACTAGCCTGAGCAAAAGCGAGACCCCCATCTCTACTAAAAATAGAAAAAAACTGAGCCAAGAGGATCGCTTGAGCCCAAGAGTTGGAGGTTGCTGTGAGCTATGATGCACTCCACCCAGGGGACAGCTAGAGACTCTCTCTCAAAAAAAAAAAAAAAAATTCATACATTGAGGCCAGATTCAGTGGCTCACACCTGTAATCCCAGCACTCTGGGAGGCCAAAGCAAGTGGATTGCCTGAGCTCGAGTGAGACCCCACATCTAAAAATAGCCGGGCATTGTGGAAGGCACCTGTAATCCCAGCTACTCAGGAGGCTGAGTCGAGAGAATCACTTGAGCCTAGGAGTCTGAGGTGGTTGTGAGCTGTGACACCATAGCACCCTACAGGGGACGACAAAGTGAGATTCTGCCTCAAAAAATAAAAATAAAGAAGTACTTTAGAACATGGAATTCCAAAGGTATTGTGGAATTATGCTGTATTTAAAACTTTAATTAATGCAAAATATGATTGTGCAGTCTACATAACTAAAATTTTGGATATTTGGTTTATAGCATATTTGAAAGGTCATAGGAGATCTTAAAAAATTCCTTTTGGGGAAGAATATTCTAAAATTTATTATGTGCAACCACTCTGATCCTTTGAGGTGGAAATGTTTTACCAACTCTGCACAGTGCTGGGCAATCTCTATGTATTTAATAATTGAATAAATAGATTTTAACACTTGTTTGAGCCCAAAGCATGAGAAAAACACATGCAAATCAGAGGCACAGAGGAAAGAAATAGAACAACAGGAGCTAAATTACTTCTAAAAATTCACAGGATTCTCAGAAATCCACTGTCATCTGACTCTTCTTTGTCCAAAGTATTGGGGGAGGGTACAAATGGCTTTAATTACATGTATCAATTTTGTAATGCTGCATCAGGGTTGCACTGTACCCATCACTCAGAGTTCATTGCATCCATTAGTTTTTCATTAGGTTTTCACCCATCCCATCATCCTCCTCTCCCGCCCTTCATTTCCAACTGAGTTTTACTTCCCTCTGGGACATGTGTGCTCATCAGTTAGTTCTGATTTAATAGTAAATGTGTTTTTCCATTCTTTGGATACTTCAGAGAAAGGTCTCCAGTTCCATCCAGATAGTTGCAAAAGGCATTAATTCATCCTTCATGGCCCAGTAGCACTCTATGGTATACCTATACCACAATTTGTTAATCCACTCATGAATTGATGGGCACTAGGTTGATTCCACATCTTTGCAATTGTGAATTGTGCAGCAATAAACATTCAAATGCAGGTGTCTTTTGATAAAACGACTTCTTTACTTTTGGGTAAGTACCCAGTAGTGGAATTGCTGGATCAAATGATAGGTCTACTATTTGTTCTCTGAGGGCTCTCCATACTGTTTCCCATAGAGGTTGTACTAATTTGCAGTCTCACCAACAGTACATGAGTATATCTTTCTCTCTGGATCCACACCGGCGTCCAGTGTTTTAGGACATTTTAACAAAAGCCATTCTGAGGTAAGGTGATATCTCATTGTGGTTTTCATTTGCATTTCCCTTCTAAGAAGTGACATTGAGTATTTTTTTTATATGCTCATTGGCTATTTGTCTATCTTGTTTTGAAAAACCTTCTGTTCATGTCTTTTGCCCACTTTCTAATGTTTTTTTTTCTTGCTAATTTGCTTGAGTTCTTAGTATATTTTGGTTATCAGATGTGTAGCTTGCAAATATTTTCTCCCATTCTGTAGGTTGTATTAGCTGTGCAGAACCTTTCTGATTTAATCAAGTACTTTTTACTTGTTTTTGTTGTTGTTGTGATTGCTCTTGGTGTTGTCTTCATAAATTCTTTGCCTAGGTAGATGTCCGGAAACTTTTTCCAACATTTTCTTCTAGCTTTCTTATTTCATCCCTTATATTTAAATCTTTTATCCGTCTTGCATTAATTTTTATGAGTGGGCAGCAATACAGATCCTGTTCCATTCTTCTGCATGGGGCTATCCAATTTTCCTAGCACTATTTATCGAATAGAGTTTCTCTGCCCCAGCATATACTGTTGTCTCATCTGACTTTTTTGTAGGTTTGGCAAAAGTGACACGACTTTTGGTACGACTCTGTCCCTTTTCCATCTCATGGTTGATAAAATTCTATAAGCAACTCTGCGACTTTCTGGTAACCTTTTTGCTGAGCATATACACAGACACTTGAAGGTGGAACTATCTTACCCTTCTCAAAATTGCATTTTGACCAAATGCCCATCCTAGCAACTGATTTTGATGCTGTGATGAGAGCTTAGAGCACCCTATCACACCAGTGTGGGGTTCAATTAGATGAGCTGGAGGGAGAAAGTCCAGAATACTTATATTTTTTGGTGCCAGAAGACAAACTTACCTACTTTACAATTGTGACACATGCCTATGGGCAAAGCCCACATTACATATTCTGTGAAAAACAACAAAGCTTTATTTTCCAAACAATGACTTATTCACATGCCTCTTACAATAGAAAAGGAAGAGAAGCAGGCGGTTCCACCTCATTAGTTCTAAAACCATGTTTATTCAGCTCAATGTAAAAGAGCAGGGCTTGGATGGTGATCAAATCATCTGCTCTATGGGGCAAATACAAATCCCCAAACGTCCTCCTGTTTGCATAGCAATGTATGGTTTACCGCACAGTGCTCAGGGAACCATCCAACAACATGGGGTAAGCAGATTCTTTCTTCTACAGTCAGTTAAATCACAGTCTATAAACTGCTGGCCTGGGGACCAAATATGACTCGTGCAACTTTAAAAAGCCTTAAACATAAAATCCAAATTTCCAGCTCGGGGAAAAAAAAAGTCTATCCTGTTTAGGTCTGGATTCTGGTCAGGCCAGATCTGAGGAGGGGAGCTAAAGGTGACAGTCACCTAAAAGGTGGCAACTTGCCTGGACCCATGGGGGTCGGGTATGGTGGCTCACCCCTACGATTCTAGCACTCTGGGAGGCCAAGGCAGGTGGACTACTTGAGCTCAGGAGTTCGGCAATAGTGACACCCTGCCTCTACTAAAAAAAAAAAAGAAAGAAAGAAATAGAAAAAGTAGCTGGCCATTGTGATTGGAAACTATAGTCCCAGCTACTTGGAAGGCAAAGGCAAGAGGATCACTTGACCCCAAGAGTTTGAGGTTGTTGGCCAGGCGTGGTAGCTCACACCTTTAATCCTAGCATTCTGAAAGGCCACAGCAGGTGGATTGCTTGAGCTCAGGAGTTTAAGACCAGCCTGAGCAAGAGTAAGACCCCATCTCTAAAAAATTAGCCAGGTGCTGTGGCAGACATGTGTAGTTCCTGCTACTTGGGAGACTGAGGCAAGAGAATTGCTTGAGCCCAAGAGTTGGAGGTTGCTACAAGCTATGATGCCATGGCGCTCTACCGAGTGCAATAAAGTGAGACTCTGTCTTAAAATAAATAAATAAAGCAACCATGAGGCACTTGAACACATGTTTTAGAAAGTAAAAGCTACTTCAAGGTAAAATAAATATAGTTACTGAAAGTCTGCAGAACATATTGCTTTTATGGGGGACATTTTATGCCTGTTAATACCGAATTATCTGCCTGGCTTCTGTAAGCCTCCATTGACTTCAGGTTTGTGATACCAAGTATTCTCCACTCCATTCTCATTTAATGTTGTGAATTCATCTAAGGCTTAAACTATCATGTATGCTGTTGCCTAAAATATCACTTCTAGCTCAGACTGCCCTCCTGAATGCCAGAAGGATTTTCCCTACAGAGCGTCTCCACCTAAGTCATTTAACACTGATGTCACTTCCCCCAGCCTCGTCCTCCTTTGTTCCTCAGAAGCACTGTCTCATTTGCGGTCTCTTTCTAGGACTACCATAGCAGCGTCCTCACTAGTGTCACCACAGTCTTCCCTACTCACTGTCTTGTTCCCCTCCATCTTTCCAATTGTAGCATAATGTTTCTTTATCTTTTTTTTTTTTTTTGAGACAGAGTCTCACTTTGTTGCCCTCGGTAGAGAGCTGTGCCATCATAGCTCGCAGCAACCTCGAATTCTTGGGCTCAAGTGATCCTCTTGCCTCAGCCTCCTTAGTAAAACCATGAGCTCAGGCAATCCACCCATCTCGGCCTCCCAGAGTGCTAGGATTACAGCTGGGAGCCACCATGCCCAGCTTTTTCTTTCTTTCTTTATTTTCTTTCTTTCTTTCTTTCTTTCTTACTTTCTTTCTTTCTTTCTTTCTTTCTTTCTTTCTTTCTTTCTTTCTTTCTTTTTCTGTGAAATAGAGTCTTACTCTGTTGCCCTCGGTAGAGTGCCATGGGACACAGCACACAGCAACCTCGAACTTCTGGGTCCAAGCGATCCTCCTGCCTCAGCCTCCCAAATAGCTGGGACTACAGGTGCCCGTCACAATGCCATGCTACTTTTAAGATGGGGTCTCACTCTTGTTCACTTAGGTCTCCAACTCCTAAGCTCCCGGCAATCCACCTGCCTTGGCCTCCTAAAGTGCTAGGATTAGAGTCATGAGTCACCATGCCTGGCATTAGCAGTTTCAACAAACAGAATAGATTCCCCCACAAAGTTCTCCCCAATAGGTCTCTCCCACCGTGCATCCCCCACCCCCTACTGTCCAGGAAAAGAACTTACTTTGGCCTCAACGCTCAGCTCAGAAATGACTGCCAGAAACTCTGATGGGTCTGAGCTTTTCCCACTTTGCAAGCTGATAAGTTAGCCTGTCCCAGTGTCACAGAGTCTGGCCGAAGATTCCGGACTCCTGGGTTAGGGATCAGCTCAGCAGTCCAGCACAGGAGGCAGTAGGAGCTTCACATTTGCCTTGGTTTCCCTCACTCTTCCCGGTCAGACCATCCCAAACGAGTGTTGCACACACACAGTGGGTTTGTTCCACAGAGGAGAAACCCCCAGCTTAGATATCTCCGATCTCAAAGTGGCTACTAGCAAATGTGGCCCACCTTGCCCCGGGAGGGAGACATTAATCTTTACTCTCAGCACAGCCAACAGATGTGCTTCTGTCCCAGAGAAGATGCTACCTCTTGCAAGGCCATCTGCTCTGTAAATGTCCTTAAATAGACGTTCTTGAATAAGAGATAAACAAGACCTGAAGAAATCCAAAATGCAAGAGATCCATAAAGAATTGTCTCAAAACAAGAACAACTCTGCCGGCACCCATAGCACAGTGGTTACAGCACCAGCCACATACAGCAGGGGTGGCGAGTTCAAACCCGCCCCGGGCCAGCTAAATGACAATGACAACTGCAACAAAAAATAGCCGGGCATTGTGGTGAGCACCTGTAGTCTACTTGGGAGGCTAAGGCAAGAAAATCACTTAAGCCCAAGAGTTGGAAGTTGTTGTGGGCTGTGACACCACAGCACTCCACCAAGGGTGACATAGTGAGACTCTGTCTCAAAAAAAAAAAAAAAGCCTCATGACATACAAAACATTTTGAAAGGCCTGGCCTGGAGGCCAAAGAGGGTAGATTGCTTGAGCTCAGAAATTCCAGATCCGCCTGAGCTCGACTGAGACCCCATCCCCAATCTCTACTAAAAATAGAAAAAAAAAATTAGCCAGGAGCCTGAGGCAAGAGGATCTCTTGAGCCCAAGAGTTTGAGATTGCTATGAGCTATGATGCCATAGTTCTCAACCTAAGGTGACAGCGAGACTCTGTCTCAAAAAAAGAAAAAGAGAGAGAAAAAATAATTTTTAATTATCACCCAGTGTTATTAAGGATAGAGAAAGATGGTTACTTCTCATTGAATGAGAATATAAATTGGTGTAAAATATACAGAAATGAATTTGGTAATATTGATCAGTAACATTAAAGGTTCATCATCTTTGGGCGGCGCCTGTGGCTCAGTGAGTAGGGTGCCAGCCCCATATACCGAGGGTGGCAGGTTCAAACCCAGCCCCGGCCAAACTGCATCAAAAAATAGCTGGGCATTGTGGTGGGCACCTGTAGTCCCAGCTACTCGGGAGGCTGAGGCAAGAGAATCGCCTAAGCCCAGGAGTTGGAGGTTGCTGTGAGCTGTGACTCCGCAGCCCTCTACTGAGGGTGACAAAGTGAGACTATGTCTCTACAAAAAAAAAAAGAAAAGATTAATCATCTTTGACCCAGTAATTCTAGAAATTTATTCTAAGAGGGTCATCAGCTGTACTTAAATATTTATGTAACAAATGTCTCCATGCGTGCCTCACCTGTGGAATCGTTTGCTGGCTGGTTATAAGGTAGATTTTTGCAGATCAGTATTTTTTTTTTCAGACAGAGTCTCATTATGTCACCTTTGGTACAGTGCTGTGGCGTCATAGCTCACAGCAACCTCAAACTCTTGGGCTTAAGCAATTTTCTTGCCTCAGCCTCCCAAGTAG
Organism: Arctocebus calabarensis; assembly: GCA_963573935.1. Lineage (NCBI taxonomy): Eukaryota > Metazoa > Chordata > Mammalia > Primates > Lorisidae > Arctocebus > Arctocebus calabarensis. The sequence continues at coordinate 4,381 of CAUYON010130012.1, read as the reverse complement.
CTGGGACTACAAGCACCCAGCTATTTTTTTGCTGTATTTGTCATTGTTGTTTAGCTGGGTTCAAACCCACCAGCCCGGATGTATGTGGCCTGCACCCTAACCACTGAGCTATGGGTGCCAAGCTTTTTTTTTTTTTTTTTTGGCAGAGTCACTCTGTTGCTCTGGGTAGAGTGCCATGGCATCATAGCTCACAGTGACTTCAAACTCTTGGGCTCGAAAGATCCTTTTGCCTCAGCCTCTCAAGTAGCTGAGACTACAGGCATATACCACAGGGCCCAGCTGGTTTTCCTCTTTTCTAGTTTTAGTAGAGATGGGGGTGGTTCTGAGACGTCTGCGAGCTCTTGCTCAGGCTGGTCTCAAACTCCTGAGCTGAGCTCAAGCAATCCACCTACTGGGCCTCCCAGAATACTAGAGTATAGGTGTGAGCCACTGCTCCTGGGCTCATTTCTTCTTCAGACCTACCCTTAAGAATGTCGCCACTCCTAAGGTCCTCTTTAGGCAGAAGATATTCATTCCAATACCTCAAGTGCAGGAGGTAGTGTCAGCCCCTCACGGGTCCATCCGTGCCAGTATGGTGGCTGGACACCTTTCCTTCTCTGCCCTCATGGATGAACTGTTGCGCGGAGGTTCATGGCATTTGGAGTGCAAGCCTTTGAGCCACAGACTGCTATTATCCACTGACCTTCTTGCCAAGTGCCCTCATTCAGTGAAGGTGTTGGCACTCGGCTTACAGTCAGTGCTCTCCTTGTTGTGGGAAAACGAGGCCCAATGGAGAGAATGAACACTCAAACACCGTATTTAAGAGGGAAAAGGCTTTTATTCAGCCTGCAGAGCAAACAGTCACGTTCCCCAACAGGCTTGGTCGTTCCCTTTCTATCTCAGGTCAAAACGTTCACACCCACAGGTGAACGGTCAGTTTGAATCAAGCTGGAGAAGCTCTTCCAGCCTCTTCAGAACTCCAGGCTATCACAGAAGTGGAAATTTCCAGGTCCCAGGAAGTTAGGTCTACAAATTCCTAAGAGCTGAGTCACCCTGGAGAAGACCCCACAGGTGTATCCTTGGGGTCTCCTTGAGAAGACCTGTTCTCCTAGATCTCACCCTTCCCAGGTATCTTCTCTCATCATCACCCGATATACTCACCACCCTCTTTACTACCCCTGTCCTGAGCTACGTCTGTATTTTGATAGGTGACCTCCCCAACATCTCACCTTAGTTCCTTGACCTGCTCATTGCCAGTGACCTTCACACCATTCACTTTAGCCACTGGGCCAAACAACAGAGTTATTCGTTGCATACAATAAAAACTGATTCTAGCAAACTTAGATCACCAATTTGAGATGTTTCTCCATGCTCTTCTTCTTCTTCCTCCTTGATTTTTTTTAAGATTGTGGCAAAACACACATAACATAAAATTTACCGTCTTAGCTATTTTGAAACATGTGGTGCAGTGACACCTAAGTATATTCACATTGTTGTGCAACTGTCACCACTCTCTATCCTACAAAACAAAAACTCAACTCAGTACCCGTTAAACAGCCACTTCCCATTCCTTCCTACCCCAACCCTGCCAACCTCCATTCTACGTTCTGTTTCTATGACTTTGAACTTTTCTAGGTCCCTCGTATCAGTGGAATCACACATTTGTCCTTTCATGTCTGGTTCATTTCACTTCGCATAATGGTCTCAAGACCTATCTGCTTTGTACCATGTGTCAGAATTTCATTTTTGTGTGTTAGTTTTGGTAAGGCTGAATAAGATCCCCTCGTTTGTATATAACCACATTTTGTTCACCCCTCCCCCTATTCATGGACACTTGCTTTGCTTTTGCCTTTTGGCTATGGTCCATAATGCTGCCACAAAAATGGGTGTACAAATATCTTTTAAGGGCCCTCTTTTATTTATTTATTTTTTTTGTTATTTTTGTTTTGTTTTGTTTTGTTTAATCTAGTCAAGTGTGGAGTGAGGGGAGTGGAGGAGGAACAAAGGAATCTGTAACTTATTGTGATCAATTAGCTGTAAATACTACTTCACTCAACCGGCCAGGGCTCTCCTTTTAATTCTTTTGGCATATATCCAGAGTGCAATTTCTGGGTCAGATGGTAATTCTATTTTTAATTTTTTGAGGAACCACCATTCCATTCTTCATAGCACACATGGGTTTCAGTTTCTTCACTTCCTCACCAGGACTTACTATCTTCAGGGAGGTTTTTGTTTTATTTTGTTTTGCTTTTTTAATACTAGCTATCCTTCTGAGCATGAGGTGGTCTTTCTTTTTGTTGTTGTTAATAGGAATTTAATGCTATAAATGTCCCTCAAGGCTGAGTGCTCTATGGCTGCCATTCACACACTAGACTATGTTGTATTTGCATTTTCATTATCTTTTCTAATTTCCTTTGAGATTTCTTTATTGGGTCACGGTCATTTAGAAGTATGTTATTAAATTTCCAAATATTCGGGGATTTTTTAGATATCTTTCTGATAGTGACTTCTAGTTTAATACTTTTTAAATGTGTTGAGGTTTGTTTTATGGTCCAGAACATAGTCTATCTTGAAACAGTGCATGGACAGTGCTGTTTAGAACTTGTATAACCTTACTGATTTTCTGCCTCCTGAATCATAAATTACACAAAGGAATGTAGACATCTCTAACTGTGACTGTGGATTTCCCTATTTCGCCTTGTAGTTGTTTTTATTTTGCTTGAGAGAATAAATTATTAGAAGAATATATGCTGGCTGGGAGCAGTGGCTCACGCCTGTAATCTCAGCAGTCTGGGAGGCTGAGGCAGGTGGATTGCTTGAGCTAATGTGTTCAAGAATAGCCTGAGCAAAAGCAAGACCACTAGGATGGGTGGAGGGAGGGTAATTGGTGGGAACACATCTATGGTACATCTTAGAAGGGGACAGGTGAAACTTACTAAATGCAGAACATAAATGTCTGAACATAATAACTAGGAAAATGCCATGAAGGCTATGTTAACCAGTTCGATGAAAATATTTCAAGTTGTATATAAAACCAGCATATGGTACACCATTATTGCATAAATGTACACAGCTATGATTTAATTAAAAAATAAAAAGTAAGACCCCTTCTCTACTAAAAGTAGAAAAACTGAGGCAAGAGGATCCCTCAAGAGTTGGAGGTTGCTGTGAGCTATGATGCCATAGCACTCTCCCCAGGCCAACAGCTTGAGACTGTCTCAAAAAAAAAAGTCATCTCACTTTTAATTTAAGAATTAATGGGAATTTCAGAGCACCATCCTTATAAAACAGGTAAGAACTAAGTAAAGAAGGATAAATTGGGTTTATTTTATCAGCTGAAAAAAATATTTTTCTGTAAGCCATCGTGAGTCATGTCTGCTGTTGCTTGCAGCCAAATACACGTGTGACTAAGACATTCCCTCAGTGTTTGTCTGACTCATCTGGTTTCCTCGCTCATTTCGTGTGTTCTTTGGTGCTATTTTAGGCCCTCCTGTCTCCTATTTCTATACACTTTCTCCACGATCTTATCACAACCATAGGCTTAGATTTCACTCTGTGTTTGGTCCTGTATGTCTATGAAACCTGTTATCGCCATTTTTTTTTTCAAGATAGAATCTTACTATGTCGCCCCAAGCTAGAGAGCCTTGGTGTCAGTCTAGCTCACAGCAACCTCAAACTCCTGGGCTCAAGCGATCCTCCTGCCTCAGGCTTCCTAAGTAGCTGGGACGATAGGCATGCACCACTACGTCCAGCTAATTTTTCCACTTTTAGTAAACACAGGGTCTCACTCTTGCTCAGGCTGGTCTCAAACTCCTGCGTTCAAGCAGTCCTCCCACCTCAGTCTCCCCGAGTACTAGCATTACAGGTGTGAGCCCTCATCCAGTCTATTACTCTGTGTCTGATCTTAATCCTGAAGCCAATGTCATCCTTCATATCTCTGATTCAATGTCCCATAGACACCCAGATCTTTTTTTTTTTTTTTTTTTGAGACAGAGTCTCACTTTATTGCCCTTGGTAGAGTGCCGTGATGTCACACAGCTCACAGCAACCTTCAACTCCTGGGCTTAGGCGATTCTCTTGCCTCAGCCTCCCAAGTAGCTGGGACTACAGGCACCCGCCACAACACCCGGCTAGGCACCCAGATCTTCATAGGGCTAAGCCTGTTGCTTCTCTTCTCTGTTAACTCCAATCTTGACAATGTCTTTCTAAGTATCCTCTCTACACCAAACAGAAACCACAAGCTGCCAGTTGTTCCTCTTAATTATTTCTTTTTTTTTTTTTATAATTTTATTGAATCATAATTCTGTACATTGGTGCAATCATAGGGCACGATTCATATACATTCAGAAATGTTTTGATCGTACTGTTACAGATAGCCTTCATGGCATTTTCTTGATCACTA